>CM069445.1:50901730-50995285 GCA_035610835.1 Ophiura sarsii | reverse complement strand
GTGTGGACCAGGGCTCAAATTACATCGCGGCCATCGCGGCCATCGCGGCCATTGCCGCGATGCCCTCGCATCTGGCCGCGATGCCCTCGGATCAGTAAAAAAATCACGGCCATAATGGTCGTGCCCTATTTTTAACAGTGGCCGTGTGCCCTTTTGGCTCGCGGTTGGGGGTTCCGATAAACTTAACTTTGATCAAATTATTCCAAGTTCAATCCGATTTTGAAAGGTGCAATGTGCTTTAGAATTTAACAAAAATGAATATGTGACAGTCCATTCGAGGTGTAAAGTTTTCATCTATCTAATGGTTGTTTTTAAACATGTATCCACCTTGTCTCTAGCTACGCAATTGCTCAATGCTCTGCTTTCCAACAGCAACGTACATATATAACATCACAAATTCACAACATGACAATGATACAGTATTAAAATATGTTGATTGAAAAATAAACAGAGTCTCGTTTCATGCTGTTAAGTATTTAATAAAAGTCCTAGTGAAGTTTATATGTAAAATTATGGTATAAAAAATGTAATATAAAATGGCCTTGGTGCCCTTTCATTCCAATATTGGTTTGGCCTTGGTGCCCCAGAACATGGCCTCGATGCCATTGACGAAATTTGAGGCCTGGTGTGGACCTCTCACAACACCAATGGTGTTATTTTTAACACCGGTGTTTTTGCAGTGTAGTATGATGTCAGTGCCTCAACATCACCTACGCCAATCATGGGATGTCTTTTATATAAATATTACATGGACATGTTAAAAGGGTCGGTGTGAGTAAACATGCGTGATTGAAATACACTTTTGTTTAGGCATAGGCCTACATGCCTACTGGAGGAATAATTAATGTCAACTGAAAAAATAAACGGATATTGTACACAGAGTTCTCAAGACTGGGTACAGATGATCATGACGATATACCCCTCCTTCCACCAACTATAAAACTAAAAGACCAACTCTGAACTAAGACCCCATTATAAAAACCTGACCCTACGCCTATTTATGTACTGAATTACATGGATATAGTATATCCATGGATGGGGTAACCTATACCTGGATTTAAGGGCACCTGGGGTGCCTGTATTATGGTTATCTGGAATATTAAGGGCACCTGTGAAAAATGAATTTTAAGAGTACACATTCCGTGAACCCCCAACCCGAGAACCAACCAACCCACGAACCGCGAATTCTAGTGAGCTATAGTTTTGAGGCTAAACTTGAGGGACATTAAATAGGTTAAGAAGTTTGGTCATGGGTTAATTAGCAGTGCCTTATACTTCTTTTTCATATTGGGGTGGAGTTTCTTACAAAAGTGGTATAAATGATATAGTCTCTTACTTTTTAACCTCACCGACTTCATCCTCCAATGTGAAAATAAAACCTAAGGCACTGCTAATTCACCCAATACCACTTCATTAGCTATTTAAAAGTCCATAAACGCTTGTTAAATAAATCAATGCGTGGGGTCACTCAAGTGTGACGAACTTCTTTTACCCTTCAAATTGAATTAAAATGAAGAATTATTAATGATTTGAACAACCATAACTAATAACAGTTAAAATAGAAAGGAACAAAAGATTATATTAGTAGACAAGAGATAAAGAGAATATTATATTTTGTTTCTTTTAAACAAGCAGTTTAACACACAATTTTTTTTGCACTTTGTCGAAACGGTGAAATCACCATGTCTTACATAATGGAGTGTATCTTGAGTTTGATAAATCCGATATTCATGATCTAAAATTCTAATTAAAGGGTACAGTATGTCAAAGATCATCAAAAGATAACGGACCTGATCCCATTGATTTTGATGATGAAAAAAATAATGAACTTTGGGCATCGAGGGGTACTAATAATTTTGGGACAGCCTGTATAGGTTTGTGCGTAGCTTATAGCTTAAATAAAGCTAAATAACTATAGCGCTTTATTCCCGTTAGCTGTTCCAGGAGCATGAAAGAGGCAAGCTGTTCCAGGAGCATGAAAGAGGCAAGCTGTTCCAGGAGCATGAAAGAGGCAAGCTGGTTTAGGAGCATGAAAGAGGCAAGCTGTTCCAGGAGCATGAACGAGGCAAACTGTTCCAGGAGCATGAACGAGGCAAGCTGTTCCAGGAGCATGAAAGAAGCAAGCTGTTCCAGGAGCATGAACGAGGCAAGCTGGTCTAGGAGCATGAAAGAGGCAAGCTGTTCCAGGAGCATGAACGAGGCAAACTGTTCCAGGAGCATGAAAGAGGCAAGCTGTTCCAGGAGCATGAACGAGGCAAGCTGTTCCAGGAGCATGAAAGAGTCAAGCTGTTCCAGGAGCATGAAAGAGGCAAGCTGGTCTAGGAGCATGAAAGAGGCAAACTGTTCCAGGAGCATGAACGAGGCAAGCTGTTCCATGAGCATGAAAGAGGCAAGCTATTCCAGGAGCATGAAAGAGGCAAGCTGTTCCAGGAGCATGAAAGAGGCAAGCTGTTCCAGGAGCATGTAAGAGGCAAGCTGTTCCAGGAGCATGAACGAGGCAAGCTGTTCCAGGAGCATGAAAGAGGCAAGCTGTTCCAGGAGCATGAAAGAGGCAAGCTGGTCTAGGAGCATGAAAGAGGCAAGCTGTTCCAGGAGCATGAAAGAGGCAAGCTGGTCTAGGAGCATGAAAGAGGCAAGCTGTTCCAGGAGCATGAAAGAGGCAAGCTGGTTTAGGAGCATGAAAGAGGCAAGCTGTTCCAGGAGCATGAAAGAGGCAAGCTGTTCCAGGAGCATGAACGAGGCAAACTGTTCCAGGAGCATGAAAGAGGCAAGCTGTTCCAGGAGCATGAACGAGGCAAGTTGTTCCAGGAGCATGAAAGAGGCAAGCTGTTCCAGGAGCATGTAAGAGGCAAGCTGTTCCAGGAGCATGAACGAGGCAAGCTGTTCCAGGAGCATGAAAGAGGCAAGCTGTTCCAGGAGCATGAAAGAGGCAAGCTGGTCTAGGAGCATGAAAGAGGCAAGCTGTTCCAGGAGCATGAAAGAGGCAAGCTGGTCTAGGAGCATGAAAGAGGCAAGCTGTTCCAGGAGCATGAAAGAGGCAAGCTGGTCTAGGAGCATGAAAGAGGCAAGCTGTTCCAGGAGCATGAAAGAGGCAAGCTGGTCTAGGAGCATCAAAGAGGCAAGCTGTTCCAGGAGCATGAAAGAGGCAAGCTGGTCTAGGAGCATGAAAGAGGCAAGCTGTTCCAGGAGCATGAAAGAGGCAAGCTGTTCCAGGAGCATGAAAGAGGCAAGCTGTTCCAGGAGCATGAAAGAGGCAAGCTGGTCTATGAGCATGAAAGAGGCAAGCTGTTCCAGGAGCATGAAAGAGGCAAGCTGGTCTAGGAGCATGAAAGAGGCAAGCTGTTCCAGGAGCATGAAAGAGGCAAGCTGTTCCAGGAGCATGAAAGAGGCAAGCTGTTCCAGGAGCATGGAAGAGGCAAGCTGTTCCAGGAGCATGAAAGAGGCAAGCTGTTCCAGGAGCATGAAAGAGGCAAGCTGTTCCAGGAGCATGAAAGAGGCAAGCTGTTCCAGGAGCATGAACGAGGCAAGCTGTTCCAGGAGCATGAAAGAGGCAAGCTGTTCCAGGAGCATGAAAGAGGCAAGCTGTCCCAGGAGGATGAAAGAGGCAAGCTGTTCCAGGAGCATGACAGAGGCAAGCTGTTCCAGGAGCATGAAAGAGGCAAGCTGGTCTAGGAGCATGAACGAGGCAAACTGTTCCAGGAGCATGTAAGAGGCAAACTGTTCCAGGAGCATGAACGAGGCAAGCTGTTCCAGGAGCATGAAAGAGGCAAGCTGTTCCAGGAGCATGAACGAGGCAAGCTGTTCCAGGAGCATGAAAGAGGCAAGCTGTTCCAGGAGCATGAAAGAGGCAAGCTGTTCCAGGAGCATGAAAGAGGCAAGCTGTTCCAGGAGCATGAAAGAGGCAAGCTGTTCCAGGAGCATGAAAGAGGCAAGCTGTTCCAGGAGCATGAAAGAGGCAAGCTGTTCCAGGAGCATGAACGAGGCAAGCTGTCCCAGGAGCATGAAAGAGGCAAGCTGTTCCAGGAGCATGAAAGATGCAAGCTGTTCCAGGAGCATGAAAGAGGCAAGCTGGTCTAGGAGCATGAACGAGGCAAACTGTTCCAGGAGCATGTAAGAGGCAAGCTGTTCCAGGAGCATGAACGAGGCAAGCTGTTCCGGGAGCATGAAAGAGGCAAACTGTTCCAGGAGCATGAAAGAGGCAAGCTGGTCTAGGAGCATGAAAGAGGCAAGCTGTTCCAGGAGCATGAAAGAGGCAAGCTGTTCCAGGAGCATGAAAGAGGCAAGCTGTTCCAGGAGCATGAACGAGGCAAGCTGTTCCAGGAGCATGAAAGAGGCAAGCTGTTCCAGGAGCATGCAAGAGGCAAGCTGTTCCAGGAGCATTTTCTTGTGTGCATTTATATTTCAATTTTCTGAGGAAGTATGTGGACAAAGACATTCTTGTCTCGTATATATATTTGTTTATTATTCCGGGAGTAAAACATAACTTTGCTATGAGTTCACAAAGGGACTTCACACTTGGCACAATAAACTTCGGGTTGCAAAAACCTTACACGGTAAAGCAGTGGTTCCCAACCTTTTTCTGGTGGTGACCCCATTTCAGAAACCAGCGTCAGAGCGCGACCCCTCACAGAACAAAGTCACCAGTGGCGGCACCAGCATAATGAATTGGGTGGGGTGGGGAGCGCAAGAAACCATTTAGGTGGGGGAAAGAATTGAAAAATGCGTGCTATTTGTTTTGCCATTTTACGCTAAAACTGTCAAATTTGGTCTAATTTTAACTAATTTGGTAAGCAAATTGCAACATTTGGTCTTATTATACCTAATATGGTGATAAAATGTGCGCGCAGCGCGCCAAAATTTGAAATTTTATGCTAAAATGGTCACATTTTAACCTTTTGAAATGTGCTACCATGATATTTGCTATATAACTATACAGTACAGTACACTAAAGTACAGTACAAAAACATAACATTTTATTTTGTTAAATTAGGCTAGTCCGCGACCCCACAAAAAGTCTGGGGTCGCGCCCCATAGGTTGGGAACCACTGCGGTAAAGTAAAGGTAAATTCCTCTAAATTATTTACGCTTATAAGCTAACATTATTCTCTTTGGACCCATACCTCCGGCTCTCTTGCAGGTGAAGTATTGCACGCATTAGAATCATCATTACCAGCCGCTACAGCCACTGTTATACCCTGAGAAACCAGCTTTCTGACAGCTTGATCTAGAGTAGATGAAGCACCGCCCCCAAGTGACATCGAGGCTACGGCAGGTTTAACGTGATATCGCGACACATAGTCCATACCTATAAAATGTAATAGTCAAAAACGAAATAATAATGCTGTACGTCAACAAAATGATGATCTGAATATCAAAGATCCCAAAAGAGACTGAAGATTGCAGACCAAAGATACAGATTAAGGATTGCTGATATGCAATAGTCGATCATATTAATTAACAATAAACTTAATCGAATGATTTTAAGGCTTCTTCTTTCGAGTTTGTAAAAGTTTGCCTCAATCAACGCGCGAAGTTTACTATTAGGCCAAAAAAAAAATGTTATGTTGTCCTCGACCGCCCGCTCGTCATTTTAGGGCCGCTCCGATTTTTTTTTCAGATTTTTTTTAATTTTTAAATCGTTGGTTTGGTTTTTTTAAATCGGTTTTTTTATTTTTTAAATCAGATTTTTCAGATTTTTTTTTCAGATTTTTTTTTTTCAGATTTTTTTTCAGATTTTTTTAAAAACAGTTTAAATGGCATTAATATTAAATTTAGTGTTTATAACATATATGTGCGGCTCTTAGAGTGATTTTAACTTCTTGTTGGCTGAACTTTGAGCTTCTGCTGGTAAAAGAAGAAGAAAAAAAAAAAAAATCCGCCCGCCCGCCCCTCCTCTCTGAAAGCTGTCGAGGACAACATAACAAAAAAAATTTGTTGCCTTAGCATTAGGGGCGTAAATAGAGGGATGCGGTCTATTGCCACTTCTCCATTGCCAGTTCGTCCGTTAGCCAGTTCGTCCATACCATTTCGTCCAATCCCACCCAGTTCGTCCAATAGCCACTTCGTCCAATAGCCACTTGGTCTAATAGCCACTTCGTCCAATGTCATTTCGTCCAATGCCATTTCGTCCAATAGCCACTTCGTCCAATGCCATTTCTTCCAATACCATTTCGTCCAATACCCATGTCGTCCAATAGCCACTTCGTCCAATAACATTTCGAACATGTACTTGGCGCTCGCTGCTTCCGAGGTAGTTGCCAGTTGCCACGTGTTCAAATGCTTTGAACTTTGACAAGTTCATGTGCTTGAAACGTGTGACGACCATGGAGTATAGGTGGTGCCGACGGGTGATTTGCCTCCGAATGCTCATAAATCGCTCCCGAAAAAGAATTGGTCGAGGCGAAAAATGCACCAAATTGACAAAAATCGCCCCGTAAAGTAATAACCAATAAAAAACATCGAAAATTAAGGAAGCTTTAAAACTACCAGGCCTTCGGAATGTTCATTTAGTTGTGAAGACTAGGCAATTATTCCTTTTTGAAATTCCACAACTAATTGTTCATACCAGAACACCATAAAAATATAACATTTCCTTGTTATATTATATTCATTACATAATTATAATTTATTAATATCTCTTCAAAAAGGAACCGTTACCCCGATTTTAGACTAAAAATTCAATATATTAACCCCCAATGGCCGCCCATACAACCTCCTTCCGACGGGTGGAAAACATGAGGCCTTGGACACCCCCCCCCCCCCCAATGAAATGACAAGGCTCTGTGTATATATAAAAATAGTCGGTTATGCCTCACAGGCCTGTGTGCCGTGCCCCCCCCCCCCCCCCCCCCCCTCCCCCACCATAAATAAATAAAATAATAATAATAACAATAATAATTTAAAAAAATTGAAGACCCTACTTTACGCTACTGGTTAGCAACTTACCAGACAATACAGTGTCAGTAGATCCTTCGCCCTGGCAGTTTAGAACCCTCAATCCATAAAGTCGTGCTTTACGAGCTATCCCGTATTCTGAACTACCGACGGTGCCCGAGCAGTGTGTGCCATGCCCATTACAATCTAGACCCTATAGTGGTGCGAACAAATTATCATGGAATAAAAATAGACGAGACGAAGAAGAATATGTGAACGACGAACGCATTTATGGAACAGGGGAAAACATCGTATTTTTGTATGAAAACGTGTAAAATGAAAACGATCAGAATTAAACCAATATGAATAATGATTTGCTTAAAGGAGGTGTCCCGCAAGCATAAAAGTGTGCATTATATGTTAGAAAAATAACTATCGAGCCCAACTGTTGTAATTATATATATAGAACAAAACACCCCACTTATGACAAAAACAAATAAAAACCGCAATCTCTCAACATGCACTTTTTAAAATTCGCGGCTATCGAAAGTCCCAGTGTCGATGATGTCATAATTTTTAGCACCGATACCCATAACGTCATCGACACCGGGACTTTCGATCGCCGCGAATTTTAAAAACTGCATGTTGAGTGATGGCAGTTGTTATTATTTTTTGTAACTATAGTATGGTGTTTTGTTCTATATAATTTTGTGAATAATTACGTAATTTCGGCTAGATAATTATTTTTCTAACAAATAATGCTCAATGTTGTGCTTGCGGGACACTTACTTTAATACATCAACCATCACGTTCCTGGGTTTGGTGTTAGGTATAACACTTCCAGGGTGAACAAAGACCGTAAAGACGACGACGTCAAATATGAATGAAAGAATCACAATTTCTGACGGTACCAAGAATCGTGTCCATCAAGTCAACGGCATAGAAGTGTCCGCTACGAATAATCAATTTAATGCCGCCCAATCACTACGACCCTTGCCACCCGGTTAGCGCAAGCCTCACTCCATTCTCCCCAAACAATCGAAGATGTTGACTTCTTATGTCAAAAGGTGTCTACCAAATCAATCGCGAATTGTTGGTCTTTCCCCCTAAATTGTATATTTTCCCCTAGATTTTCTCTTTCCCCGTTTGCCCCACCCCCCCCCCCACCCCCCCCCCCCCCCCCCCCCCCTCAAAAAAACCCCGACAACACCACACAACAAAATGATAGGCCTACTTGTGCTGTCACTAAAGTGCTACGGTCCGTTAGGATTTAGTTAGGTGCAATATGGCCCATAATAACTTGAACTACCTAGGCTGTCAGTCGCCTCTGCTCTGGACCATGATACCTTGTGGTTTTTAACAGGATGGATAATAGTTGACGCACATAGGATTCTGCGACATCAACACTATCCAACAAAATTATTTTGCATACTTACGGTTCCCCCGAATGCATCAAATAACGCCGAAGCTCTTCCTTCAAAGTAGATATTCTCGGCATATATACCAGTGTCTATGATGTAAGCGTTCACTCCTTCTCCAGTGCCTAGGTGCAAAGCATTCAAAGAATAATTTCACCAAACATTGGAACAAAATCACATTTTACAGCTGCAATACCAAGAAGAAGGCGCATTGACATCAAACCTCGTGATCATGTATATTATTTATAATACTTCACAATCTGTGGGCACTATCTACCAATTAACAATAGCGTATGCAGTGGGCACTACTGACAGTGGCGTATCCAGGGGGGGCCCAGCAGGCCATGCCCCCCCCCCCCCCCCATTGAAAAAAGTGTAAAAAAAGGGAGAGGAGAAGGAGGAAGAGAAGAAGGAGGAAGAGGAGAAGAAGGAGGAAGAGGAGAAGGAGGAAGAGAAGGAGGTAGGGGAGGAGGAATGGTAGGGATATATGCGGCGCAAATGGGGGGGGGGGGGGGTACGGGTCACGTCCCCATCATTTTAATGTGAGGGACGTTAAAAACGTTATACTAGACCTTATAATGTTAAAAATGCCAATTCTTGCGCGATTTGCACGTATTAGTTTCAATGTTTCATTATTCAAGCTTATCAAGAGGGCTTCAGGAATGTTTTTTCTGGACCATTTTTGTTTAAAAACTGGGTTTTTTTCTTGCTCGATTCGTGCTCACTTTTTCAACAGGTTTCAACATTATAATGGGTCTCAAAACACACCAAACATTCTAAATATTATGTGGGGACGTTAAAAACGTCATACTGGACCAATTTAAGTGTTAGAAATGTCAATTTTTGCGTACTTCGCGCATTAGTTTCAATGTTTCATTATTCAAGCTTGACAAGATGGCTTCAGGATAGTTTTCCATGACCAGTTTAGTTAAAAAAGTCAAAATTTTTGCGTGCTCCGCGCGAATATTTACTGCAGGTTTTAACATTATATGGGTCAGACCCACCAAATATTCTAAATATGTGGGGGACATTAAAAACATCATACTGGACCAAAGTTTTAATGCAAAAACCAAACCAAAAATTCTAAATATTAGGTGGGGGACGTTATTATCATACTGGACCATTAATGTTAGAAATGCAATTTTTTTGCGCGCGGAGCGCGCATTAATATTAATATTTCATTATTTAAGCTTAACAAGGTTGCTTCAGGACAGTTTTCCATGACCATTTTAGTTAAAACTCGAATTTTGCGCGCTTCGCGCGCATATTTTCTACAGGTTTTAACATTATAATGGCCCTCAAACCATATAAAATATTTTAAATATTATTTGGGGACATCATACCGGACCATTTAAGTGTTAGAAATGCCATTAGAAATTGAAATTAATTTCAATATTTCATTATTTAATCTTAACAAGGTGGCTTCAGGACAGTTTTCCATGACCAATTTTAGTTCAAAAACTCAAAAATATTGTGCGCTCCGCGTGAATAGGTTTTAACATTATAATGACCCTCAAACCCCACCAAAAATTATAAATATTATGTGGGGGACGTTATTATCATACAGGACCATTAGTGTTAGAAATGCAATTTTTTTGCGCGCTCCGCGCGCGTTTTTGTTTTAATATTTCATTATTTAAGCTTAACAAGATGGCTTCAGGACAGTTTTTCATGACCATTTTAGTTCAAAAACTCAAAGACTCTAAAATTTTGCGCGCTCCGCGCGAATGTTTCTAGAGGTTTTAATATAATAATGGCCCTCAAACCACACCAAATACTTAAAATACTATGAAGGGGACGTTAAAAACGTCATACTCTACATTTTTAGTGTTAAAATCACAATTTTGTGCGCGCTTCGCGCGTATTAGGTTCAACGTTTCAATATTTAAGATCAACAAGATGGCTTTCAGGTTTTTTTGGCCCCCCATCCAAACAGTCCTGGATACGCCATTGACTACTGATTGTGTATTATAGCATGACTAGGCGCCCGGGGTTTGTCGGTTCTCGGGTTTGGTGGTTTGTAGAATGCATGCATAAAGCCCGATCGGACAAACTTTGAAGAAATTTTTTTTTTGCCACGCTCGCCTCGCATCGAGCATTGTGATCACCGAATTTAAGCACGATCCGACCAACTTCAAAAAGTTGACCCCTAGATGACCTTTGACCTCGTATGCTCTAGCGAATGAGAACTTGCTCTTGCGGGGACCGAACAAACAGATCACCGAGTTTCTCATCACCGAGTTTAAGCCCGATCGGACAAACTTTAAAATTTCGACCCCTAGATGACCTTTGACCCCGGACGACCCAAGAAAAGCAAAGGCGTTTTATATTGTCCACGCTCGACTCGCATTCGGGCTTCCCGTCCCCAAGTTTAAGCCCGATTGGACAAACTTTGAAAATTCGACCCCTAGACGACCTTTGACCCCGGACGACCCAAGAAAAGCAAAGCCGTTCTATTTTTTCCACGCTCGACTCGTATGCGGGCTTCCCGTCACCGAGTTTAAGCCCGATCGGACAAACTTTGAAAATTCGACCCCTAGACGACCTTTGACCCCGGAAGACCCGACAAACGCTGACCGGTTTATTTTTGCCACGCTCGCCTTGCATCGAGCATTGCGATCACCGAGTTTAAGCACGATCCGACCAACTTCAAAAAGTTTACCCCTAGATGACCTTTGACCTCGTACGCTCTAGCGAATGCGAACTTGCTCTTGCGGCGACGAAAAAGCGCGCACAGACAAACAAACAGACAGACAGACAAACAAACAAACAGACAGACAGAGAGTAGGGTATTATTATATAGATTATAGTCATCACATTCAAAATGCGTTGACTTAGCAGGACATTTTATTTTACATTTATAATGTTAACCAAACGGCCCTTTTCATGACTATAAAGCTGAACACGACCAAATAATAGCGTTTTAATTTGTTTTTAATTCAAGGTTTCCGACTTGTCCAGTGGCGTACCCATCTTTTCGAAACTGGGGTGGGGGCACGGTATACTTGTAACCGACGAAAGACATGATGTACCGAAAAAAAATCGGAAAAGTGACCCAATTTTAGGGGTAGCGATGACGTTTTCCTCAAAAACGGACGGAAGCTCAAGTTTACCGATGGGGATATTTCCCCCCCCCCCTTCCCCCTCCCCCCCCCCCCCCCTCCCCACCCCCAGTACGCCACTGGACTTGTCCATTGATACTTTCGATCAAATTAGTGTTCGAATTAAGTTTGTTGGCGACCATAGTGGTTTAAGTTTCGTGTATTTCCAGAATCGCTATAAACGCATATTTACTGTTCGGATTTGGAACATTATTTTAGGAATGGATGCATCTTGAACACACATCTTGAATGGTAATTGCGGCGCGCAATTTGCCTTGGCGAATACCGTTAAACTTCATCTATAAGCACCCATTGACTAATAGTTAATAAGCAGAGAATAGATAAAAAGGTATGAGCGCCCTCTTTTGATCTAGAGAAATTAGCACGAATTTGTTTAGTGTATTCAATATTCAATACTATAAAGTTGTATTACTCTCTAAATAATTTCATGGACAGACGAATTGCTCAATTGGTAAAGCGCCCGGTAAAGCGTCAACTTCAGTATCACGAGGTTGGTGGATCAATTCTCAACTACACCTTTTGCAATTTCTTTTGAAATCCAAGTGATATAGAAATTAATGCAAACTTGAATGTAAAATGATTACTCAATTATACTAGCTTTATTGTTATTTTTCAAAAAACAAGCGCATAATTAATTTGATTGTATAAAGTAATGATCTTTAATAGTCCAACCTTTTTATAAGCTAAAACACATTTATACTACAAATTAACCACAGCAAAATGTATTCATTGGCTTATTTTAAATGTTTCACACAGTAATCTTAAACGTTTCCTTCATCATGATTTAAGGGCAAATTATGATGATGCATATTAGGTTGGTAGATCAATTTAAGCAACAAAATGAAAGTAACTATGCAAACCACTATAATCCTGGTCTCACAATGAATGAATAGGTGAATGAATGGATGGCTATTAAATCATTTTTAATTTTTATTTATTTCCAATAAGATAGAGGGCCGTCCATTTATACCGACCCATCAATCATACATGTAGTTATAAAACAGTATCTGACACAGCAGTCTCGTTTAGATCAATTGGTTAAGCCGGCAGTTAGGGCAATTGTGATCGCGGGTTCCAGATGACAATTCCTGGTTCGAATCTCACTTCAAGACTTCTTCTTTTGGAAAGGTCATAATTTTCAAATTCTTGACAGTGTTTTATTTTTATCATGAATGAACAAGGAATCTATCTTTTTCGTTGGTTTTTTTATATATATATTTTTTAAATGAAACAAAATTTAATCAAACTGGACACGCAAGCCATGGCCAGTCAATAACGTTTTGACTGTTTGCCTGTTGTCCTCATTGATTCGAAACGCGATATTACACGTTTGTGCCATACCTATTCTTGGAGAAACACAAAGCACAAAACAAATAAAACAAAACTGAGTGGAAATAATAAAAGAAATCACGCGAAGGACTTATTTACGGCACCATCCATCTTTTTAAGTCTGTTTAAGTTTTTCGGAACTATAATACACACGTTTGACGGATTGCCTTTAAATTACACGCCTAATGAACATGTCATAGTTTGAGCAGCTCACGTGGTATTGAAGGTCATGCATTACATTCATGTAAATGGTAGTATAGTGGCCACGTGTTATTGATTTATAACGGATTAGTTTTAGAATTACGAAACTGTGTCTATATCACTAAAGAAGTCCTCTGCCCCAAATTCGATAGACATGCTACATGCTTGTATCGATCACTGTGAACCATATACATGTACATGTACATGTATGTGTCTCTATAAACTCAATCAGGAATTGTCATCTAGAACCAACAATGGCCAAAACCATAAGTAGCAGAACTGAAAAGCAGTGAATTGTAATCAACGTATTGTCTCATTGTACTCCATCCATGCATGTCTTCACAAAAATACTAAGTCGTTGAGGTGATTTAAATGTTTGTACTATTTATAAACGATTGTGATAACATTAAAATTAAAATTAAAAATAGTAGAAAGAGAGGGAAAAAAAAGGGAAAACCCACATTAAAGACAAAGGATAGATTCACTATTTATTCATGGTAAAAACAAAGTTAAGAATTTGATATACACCGTAAATATTTATAAACTTTCCAAAAGAAGAAGTCTTGAAGTGAGATTCGAACCAGGAATTGTCATCTGGAACCTTGGATCACAATTGCCCTAACTGCCGGCCTTAACCAATTGATCTAAACGAGACTGCTGTGTCAGATACTGTTTTATAACTACATGTATGATTGATGGGTCGGTATAAATGGACGGCCCTCTATCTTATTGGAAATAAATTGATTTAATAGCCATCCATTCATTCACCTATTCATTCATTGTGAGACCAGGATTATAGTGGTTTGCATAGTTACTTTCATTTGTTGCTTAACTTGATCTACCAACCTAATATGCATCATCATAATTTGCCCTTAAATCATGATGAAGGAAACGTTTAAGATTACTGTGTGAAACATTTAAAATAAGCCAATGAATATATTTTGCTGTGGTTAATTTGTAGTATAAATGTGTTTTAGCTTATAAAAAGGTTGGACTATTAAGATCATTACTTTATACAATCAAATTAATTATGCGCTTGTTTTTTGAAAAATAACAATAAAGCTAGTATAATTGAGTAATCATTTTACATTTAAGTTTGCATTAATTTCTATATCACTTGGATTTCAAAAGAAATTGCAAAAGGTGTAGTTGAGAATTGATCCACCAACCTCGTGATACTGAAGTTGACGCTTTACCGGGCGCTTTACCAATTGAGCAATTCGTCTGTCCATGAAATTATTTAGAGAGTAATACAACTTTATAGTATTGAATATCGAATACACTAAACAAATTCGTGCTAATTTCTCTAGATCAAAAGAGGGCGCTCATACCTTTTTATCTATTCTCTGCTTATCAACTATTTGTCAATGGGTGCTTATAGATGAAGTGTAACGGTATATTAAGCGAATATTCTTATTCCTGAAGGCTGACTTGACAACTCATTTTATACAGAAATGTCATCGAATCGGGACCCTTTAACAATAGTTATTACATACATAATGATTGAGCAGAATTGTGATTGTGAGCGGTACATTTGCTTGTCCCATAATCTGGCAATCATATATAAAATGCCAACGAGATTTAAGAAATCCACGAGATTTCGAGGCATGAATTAGTTTTGCTTATAACATTACCCTTATAATCCGCATACGAGTCTAGCGGTAGGTAGCGTTGATCAACTCTGTCCTGGTTCCACGTTATATTACCGGATTGTAAAGACCGAACAACAGCATTGGCTTCTATGTACAAGACATCCTGATCTTCTCGGACCTTTTAAAGAGAAACATGTTTCTGTGAATATACGGTATGTAGAATAGTTGGACTTTTGGAACGGTAGGTCGTCCGATTTTTTTATCAATCATCCTTTAATCTTCAAGATATCGTTAAATAATAATCATAATTATTAACAATATGTAAAGCTTATTCAGATTAACTTATTGTCATGATTCATATTAATTTAGATAGTTCTGTGTATATTTCTCAATACATACATTCAATGTCCATGGTATAATTCTGTTAAAGGTAAATAGTTTGCATATCTTATCAATGACTTATGATAAATTATACAATTCATATAGGCCTACACTTCACATCACATAATAGTCACATGGTAAGAAAAAATGGTAAACCTGTACATTAAGCTATTGATCCATCCAAAACCTATGTGTTATAATACATAATAGATGCCCTCATGCATGATACATGAACCATCTTTTATTACGAAGTCACCTGCATACGAACTGAAGTAGTAATCATTTTTTACCCAAATTTCAAAATAATTTAAAAAAATCAAAAATAAACTATACAAATAGTTATAAATTTTTCAAATGTTATCATCATCATGTGACAGGCAACACTTGTAATGCCATATTTAATTAACAAAAAGGACACAATGTACTCAATTTAGATGCTGTTGCTTTCGAAATAAATTGTATTTGTACGCAGAAAACGGTCCTCAAAAATCATACTTTTGACCAGAGTAAATTAAATAATTAGTATAGGATCTTGGGTTATGAGTTACAATTCCTATGGTGTGGGTGGGTCAAGGGGTATTATGTGGGTTATTTAGGGTCAAATATGGGTTATCTAAGGTCCTGTTTTGGACTTAGGAAATGTAAACAAAAAAATATTCCAGTGTGATTTGGGCATTCTTATGCATCTAAAAAAAAATCTACCGATCCAAAAATAAATTGAGGTGAAAGGGGCAATCCAACCCTTTTAAGCCCTAATCACACACACCCACACTATATTTAGATATACCGGCTCTTCCGATGCACGGGACCACCATTTCTACGTGACTTCCGAACCACGAGGCAATTGAGAATAAGTACCTTGCCCAAGGATACACACATGTTGGCGGTAGCGGGGCTAGAACTCACAACCTCTGTATTGTGAGACCTGCATGCTATCCATTAGACCACACATGCTCTATCCTACTATAAATCTGGAAACGGTGTATGTTTGTTTGTTTGTGTGTTTGTTTATTTGTTATCCTTATTTCTCCGTTGCTTTTAATCAAAGTGGCGCCTAATTTGCATGACAGATAGAGGAAATAACGGGAAGGGTGTTAAAGTTTATTTCAATGAAATTGGTTAACAATTGGCTCCAAAAACAGCAAAAAACCTCTCAGATTTGGCTCATAAATGTAACTAGAATTGAACGACATTGTGCGTTGCGCGTACTACACAGCGTATCTTACCGTGGTAACGCGTCGCGTGCATGTTTGCGCCGAAGGGCTCACTGCCGCGGCACACGCACTCCTACACATGGCGCAGAAGCCACACGGGAATAATGAAGCAACCTGATTTCTTTACTTTAAGTTGGCATGCCAAACAATCCAAGGGACCGAGGGTTAATGAAGTAGCCACGGGAAATGGTTTAGGGAGGGGTTGTGATTATACATTAACCTGGTTTGGGTGGTGTATGGGGAGGGTAAAATCACGGGTAATGTTTTAGGATTAATGAAGTAGCCACGGGAAATGGTTAGGAGGGTTATCTTACTATAATTCACCGTATGTTGTATGTACTAGCGGCACGCCCGTCCTTCGGACGGGCTTTCCCGCTAGGGAGTAGGGCCTACCAGATAGAACACCTACAAAATAAAACAACTTAAAGTGTTGGAAAATTTATAACGAAACTCATAGGAATAGAACAATATTTAAAACATTTTTGTTTTAAATCAAAAGGTTTTGTAGTAGGCCTAATTTAAAAGTTTTCAAATTTCAATTAAAAAAACTTGAAAAAGCACCTCCCCCACCCCACCCCCCCCCCCCCCCCCCGCCCGCCTACCTCCCGTGGCATATTTCAACTCCAAGGCTTAAACCTTAACCATCTCCCGTAACCCATCCGTCCCTCCCCGCCCTGTCCCCGCCCCGCCCGCTCCCGCCCGTGGCATATCCGTTACGCAATTTACAATTTAGCACAGTATCAAATCCCACATCTGACACCATCGATGTGCAATTTAATAATACATTTCTTTATTAACCCCATCCCAAACCACATAACCCTAACATAGGCCATAAGAGGATCATTACACACAACCCCTAACCCGTCACCCGCTCCCGCCCCCGCCACGTGGCTTATGCAACCCCAAGGCCTAAACCGTAACCAACTCCCGTGGCGCAGCGTATTTCTCCAATATTTGCCCGCCCGCCTTTGTAGGCGTGCGTGGGTGTAGTGCGTGCGCGTTTATTTTGCATGGCGCACTGCGACGCGTTTTGTGTTACGCGCGCTGACTGCATGGTTACAGTGTACGCAGAGAAAAACAAACATGGCCCGTAAAAAATAGTCTCAAAAGCCGGGCTGAAAAGGCCCTAAATTGCCATAATTTTGCTCATATCTCGGTCAATTCTGTACGGTTTTCGGCCATTTATAGCTTATAACACTCACATTATAATCATCTTTTATTCAGTGCAATGTTCACGGCGTTTAGTTGCAAACTGAGAGAGCCTTTTATGGATACATACATACATACATACATACATACATACACCATACGGCAAATTATAGTATGACTAGCAGAACGCCCGTCCTACGGACGGGCTCTCCCGCTAGGGAGTAGGGCCTACCAGATAGAACACCTACAAATGAAACAACACAAAAGTGTTGGAAAATTTATAACGAAACACATAGGAATAGAACAATATCAAAAACATTTTTGTTTTAATTCAAAGACCCCCGCCCGCCCACGCCCCGTGGCATATTTTAACTTCAAGGCCTAAACCTTAACCATCTCCCGTTCCCCAACCGTCACCATCCCGCCCCGCCCGCCCCCGCCCCGTGACATATCCGTTACGCAATTTAGCATCACAACCCCCATTCGTCACCGCCCCCGCCCCGCCCGTGGCATATTTCAACTCCAAGGCCTAAACCTTAACCATCTCCCGTAGCCCACCAGTCACTCCCCCGCCTGCCCCTGCCCCGCCCGTGGCATATCCGTTACGCAATTTAGCATTACATTTCTTCATTAACCCCTGCCTCCCAAACCACATTACATCATTACACCCCCCCATTCGTCACCGCCCCGCCCCGCCTGTGTCATATCTCAACCCCAAGGCCTAAAGTTCCCCGCCCAGCGGCTTATCTCAACGCCAAGGCCTAACCTTAACTATCTCCCGTAGCGCGGCGTATTTCTCCAATATTTGTCCGCCAGCGTGTCGCATACAGTATCAAATCCCACATCTAGTGACACCATGTTACGTAATTTAGATTCACCATATCATGTTTTGTTATATCAGAAACCACATTATTTCGTTACCTTATGACCCGCTGCCCCCCCCCCCCCCCCGCCCGCCCTGCCGTCCCCGCCCCGTCCCCGTCTCCGCCCACGCTCCGTGGCTTATCTCAAGGCCCCAAGGCCTAAACCATAACCAACCCCGTGTGGCGCAGCGTATTTCTCCAATATTTAACCGCCCGCGTGTGTAGGGGTGCGTGGGTGTAGTGCGTGTGCGCGTTTATTTTGCATGTCGCACTGCGACGCGTTATGTGCTACGCGCCGACTGCATGGTTACAGTGTACGCAGAGAAAAACAAACATGGTCCGTACGGAAATAGTCTCAAAAGCCGGGCTTAAAAGGCCTAACTTGGACATCATTTTGCTCATATCTCGGTCAATTCTGTACGGTTCTCGGCCATTTATAGCTTATAACACTCACATTATAATCATCTTTCATCAGTTCAACGTTCACGGCGTTTAGGCGTAAAATGAGGGAGCCTTTTATGGATACACACATACAAACATACAAACACACAACATACGGTGAATTATAGTAAGACTAGCGGCACGCCCGTCCTGCGGACGGGCTCTCCCGCTAGGGAGTAGGGCCTACCAGATAGACACCTACAAAAATAAAGTGTTGAAAATTTATAACGAATCACATAGGAATAGAACAATATTTAAAACATTTTTGTTTTAAATCAAAAGGTTTTGTAGCCTAATTCAAAAGTTTTTAAATTTCAATTTTAAAAAAAATTGAAAATTACCCCCCGCCCGCACACGCCCCGTGGCATATTTCAACACCAAGGCCTAAACCTTAACCATCTCCCGTACCCCACCCGTCCCTCCACCTCCCTGTCCCCTCCCGGCCCGCCCCCGTCCAGTGGCATATCCGTTACGCAATTTAGCATCACATTTTTTCATTAACCCCTTGTCTCCCAAACCACATCATTACACACAACCCCCATTCGTCACCGCCCCGCCCGCCCCTCCCCGTGGCATACCTCAAGCCCAAAGCCCAAAGTTCCCCGCCCGCAATTTATCTCAACGCCAAGGCCTAACCTTAACTATCTCCCGTAGCGGCGGACTTCTCCAATATTTGTCCGCCCGCGTGTCACATACAGTATCAAATCCCACATCTGACACCATCGTTACGCAATTTAATAATACATTTCTTTATTAACCCCATCCCAAACTACATAACCATAACATAACCTAGGCCCTAAAGGGATCATTACACACAACCCCTAACCGCCCCGCTCCCGCCCCGAAACCAACTCCCGTGGCGCAGCGTATTTCTCCAATATTTGCCCGCCCGCGTGTGTAGGGGTGCGTGGGTGTAGTGCGTGTGCGCGTTTATTTTGCATGGCGCACTGCTGCGCGCTATGTGTAACGCGCGCCGACTGCATGGTTACAGTGTACGCAGAGAAAAACAAACATGGCCCGTAGAAATTAGTCTCAAAAGCCGGGCTGAAAAGGCCTAAATTGGACATAATTTTGCTCATATCTCAGTCAATTCTTAACGGTTTTCAGCCATTTATAGCTTATAACACTCACATTATAATCATCTTTCATCGGTGCAACGTTCACGGCGTTTAGACGTAAAATGAGGGAGCCTTTTATGGATACACACATACAAACACCCCAACATACAAACATACAAACACCCCAACATACAAACATACAAACATACAACATACGGTGAATTATAGTAAGACTAGCGGGACGCCCGTTCTTCGAACGGGCTCCCGCTAGTAAGTAGCGCCTATCAGACAGAACCCCGGTGAAATAACACATAAGTAGCTATACGAAAATTTGTCTCGAAATTGGTAAGAATACATATAATGCATAGGCCTATTTCCTTACCTGAAATTGCCGCCCCCCCCCCCCCGCCATGCCCGCACCGTGGTTATCTCAACACCCAAGACCTAAACCTTAACCATCTCCCCAAGCTGTATCCCCTGGTTTATACTTTTAACCACACTATTTCCTTCCACTTCGTGACTCTCTCTGGTAGTGTTACGCACTCTTAGTATCACATTTCTTCATTAACTCCCTGCCTCCCAAACCTCATTACTTCGTGGCCTCCCCTCGCCCGCCCGCCCCGTACTGTGCGATCTAAACCTTCAAGGCCTAAATTAACCAACTCCCGTAGCGTTCTTCCGGTGAAATAACACATAAGTAGCTATACGAAAATTTGTCTCGAAATTGGTAAGAATACATATAATGCATAGGCCTATTTCCTTACCTGAAATTGCCGCCCCCCCCCCCCGCCATGCCCGCACCGTGGTTATCTCAACACCCAAGACCTAAACCTTAACCATCTCCCCAAGCTGTATCCCCTGGTTTATACTTTTAACCACACTATTTCCTTCCACTTCGTGACTCTCTCTGGTAGTGTTACGCACTCTTAGTATCACATTTCTTCATTAACTCCCTGCCTCCCAAACCTCATTACTTCATGGCGTCCCCTCGCCCCGCCCCCCCCCCCCCCCCCTCCCCGGGGCCTTCCCCTGCCGTCTCTTGCCCGCCGTCCCGCCTACCGCCCGCCCTGTGCTTATAAACATTCAAGGCCTAAATTAACTAACTCCCGTAGCGCAGCGTATTTCTCCAATATTTGCCCGCTCGCGTGTGTAGGCGTGCGTGGGTGTAGTGCGTATGAGCGTTTATTTTGCACGGCGCACAACGACGCGTTATGTGTTAGGCGCCGAATGCATGGTTGCAATACGCATGAAGATAAACAAAACAAACACGGCCCGTATCCATGGGTTTTCATGGTTTTTTACTCATATCTCGGTCAATTCTGTACGGTTTTCAGTCATTTATAGCTTATAACACTCACATTATAATCATCTTTTATCACTGCAAAGTTCACGGCGTTTAGTTACAAACTGAGAGAGCCTTTTATGGATACATACTCACAACATACGGCAAATTATAGTAAGATGTATGTGTGTATGTGTGTATGTGTGTATCCTGAAAAGGCTTTCTCATTTTGCATCTTAAAGCCGTGAATATTGCACTGATACTAATTAATGACCGGGCACGGGTTATAAGCTATAAATGGCCGAAAACCGTACAGAATTGACCGAGATATGAGCAAAATGATGTCCAATTTAGGCCTTTTCAGCCCGGCTTTTGAGACTAATTTCTATGGGCCATGTTTGTTTTCCTCTGCGTACACTGTAACCATGCAGTCGGCGCGAGTTACACATAGCGCGCAGCAGTGCGCCATGCAAAATAAACGCGCACACGCACTACACCCACGCACCCCTACACACGCGGGCGGGCAAATATTGGAGAAATACGCTGCGCCACGGGAGTTGGTTTCGGTTTAGGCCTTGGGGTTGCATAAGCCACGGGGCGGGGGCGGGGCGGTTAGGGGTTGTGTGTAATGATCCCTTTAGGACCTAGGTTATGTTATGGTTATGTAGTTTGGGATGGGGTTAATAAAGAAATGTATTATTAAATTGCGTAACGATGGTGTCAGATGTGGGATTTGATACTGTATGTGACACGCGGGCGGACAAATATTGGAGAAGTACGCCACGCTACGGGAGATAGTTAAGGTTAGGCCTTGGCGTTGAGATAAATTGCGGGCGGGGAACTTTGGGCTTTGGGCTTGAGGTATGCCACGGGGAGGGGCGGGCGGGGCGGTGACGAATGGGGGTTGTGTGTAATGATGTAATGTGGTTTGGGAGACAGGGGGTTAATGAAAAAATGTGATGCTAAATTGCGTAACGGATATGCCACTGGACGGGGGCGGGCCGGGAGGGGACAGGGAGAGGGACGGGTGGGGTACGGGAGATGGTTAAGGTTTAGGCCTTGGTGTTGAAATATGCCACGGGGCGTGTGCGGGCGGGGGGTAATTTTCAAAAAAAAATTAAATTTAAATTTAAAAACTTTTGAATTAGGCTACAAAACCAAAAATGTTTTAAATATTGTTCTATTCCTATGTGTTTCGTTATAAATTTTCAACACTTTATTTTTGTAGGTGTCTATCTGGTAGGCCCTACTCCCTAGCGGGAGAGCCCGTCCGCAGGATGGGCGTGCCGCTAGTCTTACTATAATTCACCGTATGTTGTATGTATGTATGTATGTGAGTATGTATGTATCCTGAAAAGGCTTTCTCATTTTGCGTCTTAAAGCCGTGAATATTGCACTGATAATAGATGATGTCTTGAGACAGGTTATAAGCTATAAATGGCCGAAAACCGTACAGAATTGACCGAGATATGAGCAAAATTATGGCAATTTAGGGCCTTTTCAGCTCGGCTTTTGAGACTATTTCATGTTTGTTTTTCTCTGCGTACACTGTAACCATGCAGTCGGCGCGTAGCACATAACGCGTCGCATTGCGCCATGCAAAATAAACGCGCACACGCACTACACCCACGCACCCCTACACACGTGGGCGGGTAAATATTGTAGAAATACGCTGCGCCACACGGGGTTGGTTATGGTTTAGGCATTGGGGTTGAGATAAGCCACGGGGCCGGCGGAGGCGCGGGGACGGGCGGGGACGGCAGGGCGGGCGGGGGGGGGGGGGGCGGCAGCGGGTCATAAGGTATAATAATGTGGTTTCTGATAAAACAAAACATGATATGGTGAATCTAAATTACGTAACATGGTGTCGGATGTGTGATTTGATACTGTATGCGACACGCTGGCGGACAAATATTGTACAAATACGCCGCGCTACGGGAGATGGTTAAGGTTAGGCCTTGGCGTTGAGATATTTAAGCCGCGGGACGGGAACTTTAGGCCTTGGGTTGAGATATGCCACGGGCGGGGCGGGGGCGGTGACGAATGGGGGGGGGGGGTATAATGTGGTTTGGGAGGCAGGGGGTTAATGAAGAAATGTGATGCTAAATTGCGTAACGGATATGAAGCGGGCGGGAGCGGGCGGGGCGGGGCAGGGCGCCGGGTAGTGACTGGTGGGCTACGGGAGATGGTTCGGGTTTAGGCCTTGGAGTTGAAATATGCCACGGGGCGTGGGCGGGCAGGGGTTCTATTCCTGTGTGTTTCGTTATAAATTTTCCAACACTTAGGCCTATGTGTTGTTTCATTTGTAGGTGTTCTATCTGGTAGGCCCTACTCCCTAGCGGGAGAGCCCGTCCGAAGGACGGGCGTTCCGCTAGTCTTACTATAATTCACCGTATGTTGTATGTATGTATGTGTGTATGTATGTATGTCTCCTGAAAAGGCTTTCTCATTTTGCATCTTAAAGCCGTGAATATTGCACTGATAATAGATGATGTCTTGAGACAGGTTATAAGCTATAAATGGCCGAAAACCGTACAGAATTGACCGAGATATGAGCAAAATGATGTCCAATTTAGGCCTTTTCAGCCCGGCTTTTGAGACTAATTTCTACGGGCCATGTTTGTTTTTCTCTGCGTACACTGTAACCATGCAGTCGGCGCGAGTTACACATAGCGCGCAGCAGTGCGCCATGCAAAATAAACGCGCACACGCACTACACCCACGCACCCCTACACACGCGGGCGGGCAAATATTGGAGAAATACGCTGCGCCACGGGAGTTGGTTTCGGTTAAGGCCTTGGGGTTGCATAAGCCACGGGGCGGGGGCGGGGCGGTTAGGGGTTGTGTGTAATGATCCCTTTAGGGCCTAGGTTATGTTATGGTTATGTAGTTTGGGATGGGGTTAATAAAGAAATGTATTATTAAATTGCGTAACGATGGTGTCAGATGTGGGATTTGATACTGTATGTGACACGCGGGCGGACAAATATTGGAGAAGTACGCCGCGCTACGGGAGATAGTTAAGGTTAGGCCTTGGCGTTGAGATAAATTGCGGGCGGGGAACTTTGGGCTTTGGGGTTGAGGTATGCCACGGGGAGGGGCGGACGGGGCGGTGACGAATGGGGGTTGTGTGTAATGATGTAATGTGGTTTGGGAGACAGGGGGTTAATGAAAAAATGTGATGCTAAATTGCGTAACGGATATGCCACTGGACGGGGGCGGGCCGGGAGGGGACAGGGAGGGGGAGGGACGGGTGTGGTACGGGAGATGGTTAAGGTTTAGGCCTTGGTGTTGAAATATGCCACGGGGCGTGTGCGGGCGGGGGGTAATGTTCAACTTTTTTTTTTAATTGAAATTTAAAAACTTTTGAATTAGGCTACAAAACCTTTTGATTTAAAACAAAAATGTTTTAAATATTGTTCTATTCCTATGTGTTTCGTTATAAATTTTCAACACTTTATTTTTGTAGGTGTCTATCTGGTAGGCCCTACTCCTAGCGGGAGAGCCCGTCCGCAGGACGGGCGTCCCGCTAGTGATTATAAATCCACCTGGTTGGTGTAGTTGGAGTGGGGGGGGGGGGTTGTAGGGTTTATGTGGTTTTAAAAGTACCGAGTTGATGCGGTTTGAGAGACAGGGGCTAATAAAGTAGCCACGGTAAATGGTTTAGGACTGGATATGGTTATATAAATCAACCGTGATGGGGGGGGGGGGGGGGGGGGGGGGGGGGGGGGGGGGGTTGTAGGGGTTTATAATGCCTTTAGGAGGGATATGGTTATTAATCAACCTGGGGGGGGGGGGGGGGTTGGGGGGGTTGTAGGGGGTTTATGTGGTTTCAGAGGTAGGTAATGTGGCATAACCATCCACGGGAAATGGGTTAATGAAGCAACCTGATTTCTTTACTTTAAGTTGGCATGCCAAACAATCTAAGGGACCGAGGGTTAATGAAGTAGCCACGGGAAATGGTTTAGGGAGGTGTTGTGATTATAAATTACCTGGTTTGGGTGGTGTATGGGGAGGGTAAAACCACGGGAAATGTTTTAGGATAAGGTTAAGAGTTAATGAAGTAGCCACGGGAAATGGTTAGGAGGGTTATGATTATAAATCCACCTGGTTGGGGGGTTGTAGGGGTTTATAATGCCTTTAGGAGGGATATGGTCATTAATCAACCTGTTTTTTTTGAGGGAGGGGGGTTGTAGGGGGTTTATGTGGTTTCAGAGGTAGGTAATGTGGCATAATCATCTAGCGGGGACCCGAGCGTAGCGAGGGTACGCCGCTAGTCATTATAAATGATGCTAATTGAATTCATCTCCCATGAATGTTTATTGATGATGGTAATTTTGAATACAGAATTATGTACCTTTCTCAGAGCTGATTCTTTCTCAATGTTTGCCATGAAACCATTAATCACTCCTCCGTATTTTCGACGTATATTAAGTCCCTCGATCTTTCCAATAGGACTTACAACATGTTCCAAATTAACGTGCTCCTGAAACGAAACATAAGGGAATGTGGAATTTCGTTTGCGGCCATTTAAAACAATATTAACATGATAAACGTGGCTACTAACAATATTGCTGTTGTAGTTTATATGCAGAACTGATATACACCTTACACAAAAAGTTCCTGATCAGATGCTATGGTTACTATTTTGATATTTACAACCTAATTGCGGCATTGTTCGTATCGTATAGGCCCCAGGTAGGTAATGAATTCACCACGGGTACTTTAATAGCTTAGTATTTATCAACACTAATTGAACTAGTTCTTGTCCTTCTAGGCCGACGTACTTCTTGCTATTCGTTCTTTGACATGTATCCGAGGGATACCAACGGGTGGCTTTTAATTTTCGTACATGTGTTGAGTAATTCACTTTTGAATACGGGAATAAAGCAACATTCACTATATAAAATGATGCTGAAACATATAAACTAATTTTACTCAACTCATTGACTAGCCTAAACTAGCCCAGCTTAGGACGGACTAACATCAAGCTAGTCGAGCGACTAACGTAAAGCTAGTCCAGCAATGCTAGGCTAAAGCTAGTCAAATGAGCACCATCTGGACTAGGTTTAAACTTTAAGTTAGTCAAGCTGACCAATTTAGGTTTTTAGTGTTGGGCTGGTAAGTTCACAGTCGGGCTGGTAATTTTCACTTGCTACCTGCCCGACTGGCCGGTTGGGAAAAAATGAAGGTACATCCCTGTCTGACGTAATTAGCTGGAATCCTACCTTCAATACCACTATATATTCTCCTTTGATGACATCCTTATCATTTAATTTGTAAATTGGTGCCAAAGTTGCACTCGACACGGCAACAAATACGGCTAAAAATACCACTATACGCATCATTATCATCTTCACAGTGACTGCTCTTGAAAGAAATATCAGCTTCTGAAAGAAAGAGCAACGTGAAATTGTATATCACATATTTATATATTTCGAAATAACAATTATATATGATGATTCGTCTGCAAGAAGAGACCCGGTACGGAGTAGATTCCAACCAACTATAATACCCTGTGCCGTTTAACTTACGGCCATGAAAAAAAGATCTGTCTCACATATACATGTACCCTGCTCACATAAGTATGTGGAGTCACTTTTGCTGCATAACCCTACGCGATGAGCTCAAAACAATTGAAAACATAAATTGGCTCCGAAAGGGGGAAAAGTGGGCCAAATACACACTAAGAATAACATTCCGCATTTAGCATAGCTATTTTTTCCTAAGCAAAGAAATAAAAGAATAAATCGCATATCGCATATCGCATAGCTATTTTCCAAAATGTATGTGAGACAGACCTTCATTAAGTTCTTCATATTGTTGGCCTAACTGGTATCGGTTCTGAGCATCCGCTTTCCATCCAACAGTTTCATCTAAAATATAATGCGCCTTTATCATGTTTATGGAGTATATTGACAGATTTAGCCCACACATGCATGATATGTGATTGCATGATGATTCCTCTAAACCTGGTAAATTAAAAGCCAAGTAAAATATGCTGCTCAATAAAAATCGAGATATTTCATATTGATAGTAGTAGAACAGTTTTGTTTTACTTATATTATTTGTAGGCCTAACATTTTATTTCCCACTTCACTTACATTACCGTCGATCTTCCAATGCTGAACGGAAGGTTTCTGACAATGTACAATCATGCAAAATAAGTCATGTAAGTCGCTTTGTCATGTTCGTTCTCATTGCATACGTATGTGTCA
This sequence comes from Ophiura sarsii, assembly GCA_035610835.1. Taxonomy (NCBI): domain Eukaryota; kingdom Metazoa; phylum Echinodermata; class Ophiuroidea; order Amphilepidida; family Ophiuridae; genus Ophiura; species Ophiura sarsii. The sequence goes on along the minus strand of CM069445.1, from coordinate 50,968,144 downwards.
GGTCTTAATAATGAGCACATACTCTATTCTCCTCGAAAACAAGTCAGAGTAATTTTATTTATCAACCGATACTGTTACATTGAACTGTACAGGGTGTATCAAAAATGGTTAATTGAATTGGTTTTTTTTTATCTTATAGGGTAACTCATATAAATGCTCGTACATACATTAAGCGTTAGCATATCGAAAATTCGAAACTATTTTCCCGCAAATATAGCAAACCACAAATTCGAATATAGTTGGTATCGTAGTGAATTCACATTAAGGCCCTGTCACACATACGGCGATCAGGCCAGCGATCGCACTGCGCTATAAAAAGTGTATAACACGCAGTGATAGCGCGGAAAACTGTCCATTTTCAAATCAATATCACCAAAACCCTTTCACAAACTGCTGCGATCAGACCGGCGCTTGGATTACGCTGAAACATTATCAAAACGCCAAGCCAAACGCATCAAGATCTCCACATACCCCTCAGTGACGCAGTGGGAACTGGCTGGGACTTCAGATTGTCGTGAGAGGGTCCCCATGGTCGCCCTTGAGCGTCAGTGCACCACGCTTGTTTTGTGCATGCACAAAACAAGCGTGGTGGTTCCGTGTTCTGTTCAGAGCGCTATAATGACTCAGTAGCAGCGAAAAGTGAGCGTCCCGTCGACGTAGCAAGGACGCATACAAACTACTTGTCCTCTGCGACTCAGTAAAGGTTCGTTCACACTAGGCCATGTTTGCAGTGCGATGCGATGCGGTAGCCGTACTTCCACCGCAATGTACGGTAATTCGTCGCGGGTCACGCCGGGTCAACGCATGCGATGGCATTCAGTGCCGTTTGGCAAAATATGAGAGCGTCAGCGTCAACGCAATGCGTCGCAGACTGCCGCAATGCCGCAATGGCAGTTAAATATGTTTTAACTCCATTGCAATAACGTACCGCACCGCACAGTAAATAACGTTTTAGTGTGAACAAACCTTTGCTGTCAGGAGACAAACACATCATGATATTATCCCTATTATATCATGTTAATGTATTCAGATTAATCAAAAATGTTATTGATACCCACCTGTTTAAACTCCCGCCAACAGATTATCATGGCTATTATAAAAGTAGCATTATCGCATTACGCTAAGCTAGGATAATGCTCATCTCCAAATAAGATTTAAATAACAATCCATATCGGCAATGTGATTAGCAGATTAGAGCTTTAAACGTGGGTCATTGTTATTCCTTCTGTATCTACAAGGAGTATAATGTACAGTCCTCAAAATAAGTAACTGACCAGGTAATATGCTTTCAACTATCGGCCGAGCACACCAATGGCGAGTAGCTGAATAATAGCGCTACCTCGCTAGTAACTGGGGCGTAACCAAAACATTTGAGAGCACCAAACCGGGGTAAGCTACTAGGCTAGTAACTTCCGAGTCGCGATATTGGAGGCTGGTTTTGGTGAGATCATGAACAGTGAGGCAAATCTTAAGGAAGGAAGACAATAACGGGTGTATAAAGCCAATTTGAACTCATTGCGATGCGAACCAGTGATTGCTCAATATTGTACAATTTATTGTTTGTCCCACAATCATGTCATACACATCTTTTTCTTTGATGTTATCAGCGAACCAAGGAAACGTTGGGTCCTGATCAACAGTTTTTACAATGTTTTCCCCAATATTAAAGTCAATTGCAGTTGGGCATTTGCTTGGCTTTAGGGTGAAACCCATACTGGATGCTTAGTTTCATATTTTAGGGGACGATGCTGAATAATGTGGACATTTACCTCGCTAGTTACTATTCTGGTGTTACTCGCCAGGTTTGCTCTCAGAATTGCATCGTTATTAAGTTACGCTACAGTTAGGGCTGCTAGGGAAGTAGCTTACCTCCCTATAAAGTGGTGCACTCGGCCGATATGTGTTAGATGTATGTGTTGTATAACCTAGGTAGTAACTTATTTTGAGGATTGTATATAATTAGAAAACGTGTTGAGAAGGGACTAGTAACGCAGAGAGCGACTTATAAGCGCAATTTGATCGCAGCAGAGCATAAACAAGCGCGGCGCTTTGTATGTGCCTCAAGGGCGATCATGGGGACCCTACATCGCTCTAGATGGTGTCCACTGCGTCCCCATTCGGTTCTTAGAGACCTTACTGTGTTTTGCATGGCTTTTTTCAGCGCAACGAGAGCGCAAGGCTGATCGCCGTATGTGTGACAGGGGTATTACATGCAGACATGGACTCGGACTATTTTCCTTTTGGCAACTTTCCCAGGAGGTAGAACTTATTGAATGATCCTCGTATTATTAATGACCTTTTGATATTCAATTTGTCAAAACAGGTCAATGTTATTCAAATCATCACCCCAAGTACAATACCAAACACCTGTTTAAAAACTAATAATCCAAGTAATTGGACTCCATCCATGCAATTCTTTGTCTAAAGGATGCTCAGTCTGTTCTTGGAGTTTGACGAGTGAACAACTACACAGGATGACAGGACAGGACAGCGCTCTGAAGGCGCCGAACCTCCACGCTTGTTTTGTGCATGCACAAAACAAGCGCAGTTCACTGGCACTTAAGGGCGACCATGGGGACCCTCTCACGACCCTCTCAAGTCCCAGCCAGTTCCCACTGCGTCACCGAGGGGTTCGTAGAGATCTTGATGCGTTTTTCTTGCGTTTTGATAATGTTTTAGCGTAATCCAAGCGCCGGCCTGATCGCATGTGATAGGGTTTTAGTGACTTTGCCTTAGAAACTGCGTGTTATATATATTTTGATACTTTTTTGAGCGCAGTGCAGTCGCTGGCCGCCGTATGTGTGACAGGGCCTATAACAAACATATACAAGCAGTAGATACAGAAGAAATAACAATGATCCATGATTAAAGCTCTAATCACATGGCCGATCTTTAACATTGATTGTTATTTAAATCCTTAGAGAGCATAATCCTAGCTTAGCGTAATGCGATAATGCCACTTTTGTATAGCCATGGAAATAGTAGCGTGTCTTTTTGCGGGAGTTTGAAACAGGTGTATCAATAATATTGCTGAATCTGAATACATTAAAATTATAAAGCGATAGAATCATGATGTGTTTTTCCCTGCTCATATCGGTTTAATAAGAACACCATATTAAATTATATGACCACTAATTGGTAGTTGTGGCAGAGTATGTTTGTCTTTGATACATTATAGTTGTGGCGGTGCACCCAATACATGTAGAAGTACATACAAATATACATGGGATTAAGATACACAATCCCATGTTAATTTGTATGACATATTATAATCTGTTAACCTAGATTACAACATCCCATGTTTACAAAAATTAGAAAAACACCTCTGAAACGATATTCATAATATTCAATTTTTGGCAGAGTATGTTTGGCTTATAAAATTTGATTGTCTCCTGACAGCGCAGTACCAGCGCATAAGAACGGGAGAGAGACGTATTGAGCAGTTGAGCGTAATAAGGTCGGGAAAGACACGTCCATAGTGAGCGCCTCATTGATCTGACTGCAGTCGCGAGGAAAAGTATTTTGAATACGTCCTTGCTACGTCAACGGGACGCTCACGTCGCTTGCTTTGTGCTGCCATGGCGACACTACTGAGTTATTACAGTGCTCTGAACAGAACGCCGAACCTCCACGCTTGTTGTGTGCATGCACAAAACAAGCGCGGTACACTGGCGCTCACGGGCGACCATGGGGATTCTCTCACGACCCTCTCACGTCCCAGCTTGACGTTTTGATAATGTTTCAGCGTAATCCAAGCGCCGGCCTGATCGCACGAGAATTTGAAAGGGGTATAGTGACTTTGATTTAAAAAATGGACTATTTCGGACATTTTCCGCGCCCTTATTTGCGTGTTATTCATATTTGGATAATTTTTTAGCTCAGTGCAGTCGCTGGCCTGTTCCCCGTATGTGTGACAGGGCCTTTACGTAGCGTCCCCCAAACCGGCGCGTCTGTTGATCATTTCGGTTGAGATTAGCACTGTCGGATCATTTGCTCGCGAGCTACGAGCACCCCACCCCTGCTCGTTTAGACAACGTGTACCTCAATCATTGCCAAATGTGTGTATAATAAGTGTCAAATATTCTCACGCTACGCGTGCATTTGTCTAATCGTAAAAATCTTGTCCATTCACTTTTATGTCTTAGCCTATATGAAAATGAATTTGGATGAATTTCAACTGGAAATTTCTTTCAGACACCCTGTTCAGAATTGAATAATGATCATACCGTGTTGACCTCTCAACAGATCATTCATCAAATCAGCAAGCAGCTATTTTAATTAAAATCGACGAACGTATTCAAATGATTGTGTTCAATATTTTGTAACAATAGTATCGCGTTTGAATGTACAAACACTTTTTGACGAGGCTATTTTTTATTCAAGCATATTGAAAATCTATAGATGGTATCGAAAATCTGATGACGGGTATCAAAACTCACATCATTTGACTTTTCATTTGTTCATTCTTAGATTTTGGAAGTGTGTCGGTTTCTTCCGGTGTTATCATGGTTATTGGACTTTACACCTTTTAAAATAGCACCGTTCATGCCCTGATTAATAACAAATCACTAATATCGTGTTGTATTGCACTTGCGATGGAGACATCTGATACACTTTTAAGTGTTCCGGTTTAAGAGAAGGCGGTACGTTATTGATGGTAATACGACAAACGGAGCGGTCCAAGGGTCGTTTGTTTTAGTCGGATTGCGAACATAACCAAATCAAATAGCAGGATCACACTGAAACGCCATCACGCTACGCTTTAATAAAGACGCCTTGATGGGATTTACTGGCCAAAGAGTGTTTGCTGAGCGTCTGTATGCGTGAACTGTTACAGTATACATGTGGTAATTGGCACTGGTGATGACATGAATAGAAACACGCAATCACCACCTTTTCACCACATCCATCACCACCAAAATAACTCATCACATTGAACTCTCACTGTATATCGCCGTAGCAGAGAGCGTTTTCATTACTGGAGAAAACTTTTTTTAAACAAACGGCATCACAGCGTTTTATATTAATTCAACCCATGACCTTGTTGTTGCCATGTGCGTTAATATAAGTTTTCTTTGTGTGATCGTGTATATACATACATACGGCCCTTTATTGTACCCCTTTCAATAGCTACATGTATGTTGAGTTTATCTGTGCATCCCTTACCGTGGCACTTTTATTTACGGAAAATGACCCTAAGGTGGCCCAATATGGACACCAAAAAGATGACCTGGCAATCCTGGTAACGTATCAAAAGCTTTATAAACCCAAAATCCTATGTCATTATATTGACTCTACTTAATCAATATCTCAACAGCATTGTCTATATTTTTAGCCCAAATGCACCCAAAGTCATGAAAGTGCTATCAACACAACGCAAAAATGACTTTAAAATCTTAAAACTCGAACGCGACGAATTCTACAAACATGCGACTGTTCTGTCTGTTCAGGTATATTGGAAATGGTAAACGAAGCATATCTGTCCCAGAAAACTTGTAATTTAATGGATAAAAGCTACGGTTACTTTTTTGTAATTTTTGTGCAAATTTCATGCAAAAAAGATCTTAATTTAAACAAATTTACTGTCAAAATATCTGCCGGTACCAAAAAGGTAATAACTTTACCGATTTGTCGCTCGATTTGGTCGGTTGAAACGGCAGAATTGTTATGATGTCATACAGGCTGCCGATAGTATACGCACACACTAGGGGGCACACCACTAAATAATTCCCCCATTGAAATATACGCATTTCAGCCCTTTTTCAAGAACATGTTTTTACCCCACGTAACAATGTTGGAAGTTTTTATTTCGCATGAATGTATTAGATATGTGTTGAATTTTATTTTAAAAATGATTTTTCTTGACCAATCTAGATAAACTTTTCCACTACAGGCACCTAAACAGCGCCCTCACCATTTTAAACCGATATTTTTGCTTTCACCGGTTCCGGCAACGATATCCTTCCTCAGCCTAGGTTCTAGTGCGTATTCCATTCCCACGATTTTTGACCACATTAGCAATGCTGAGGTTCTATTCTATCTTTTTTATAAAAAAATCAGCAAGATTTACTTCTATTTGCTTCCCCTGGGACGATGATCGAATTGATATAGGTACTATTTCTCCGAACCATACACCAAACGCGCAAGGATTTAGTGTAGTGCCCCCACCATTGAACTGTTAAAGGGAGCACCACCAAATAACTTCCCCATTGAAATACATATTTCAAGACCCCCTTTTCTACCCTCCGGTTACATTTATAGCATACTTGTTACCTATGACCATTATCAGTAAAGTATACATTTTAATTTAAGCCTTGTTTCATTAGGGGTTATCAACCTAGATTTGTCGCTACGGCCCGCACACAGCGCCCTCACTGTTGCACGTTTTCTGGCATGTCTGTTCATCATTAAGGCAGATACGTCCGTCCTGTGCACTATTTAGGTCGTTAAATCGAATTTTATCATTGTAGGTGCAACGGATATGTCACATTCGTTTTTTTATTTAAATACAAAAATACCACCCCAGGAGAATAGAATTGCCCGAAAACCTCACATTTTCAAGCTTAGTCTTCGTGCTTTTCCGGAACTACTACGGGGAAACACAAATTGCGCATTGATTTGGTGTGGTGCTCCCTTAATGATATCATCTGCGCAGCCAATTTATGTTGGCCCTTTTTTCATGACTTTGGTCAAGCTTGGCCAATCTGAGATTGTCGTCTGCTTGTATTATAGCGCCATCCCTTGACGGGTCGGAGCAATAGGTGTATTAACATGATTTTAATCGCAAAAGACTCACTTTCAGTGTGTCCAGTATTTAATTTCTGTGTTATTGGTGAGTGATTTTACTAGTGATCTTGAATAGAAACAGACGGCGATTATTTGAGTGGTGATGACATTCCACGCGCCGCGCTATGCTTGCGCGCTACTTTCGCGCCATGCTGGTAAAGGTAAAGGCGGTCGATCCTGTAATACCGGGAGCGGAGTGCCCATCTCTCTTTCAAAGCGATAGGGCCAGACTCACTCCTTTTTTATAATGTTGCTGTGTGGGGCTCGTTACACCTCCTCCACAGCGAGTCTGTTACCTTCCCAGCACTGAAGAATGCCGGTACCCATTTAAATACACCTGGGTAGAGAGGAGTAATTGTGGTAAAGTGCCTTACTCAAGAGCACAACATGTTGACCACAGCGGGACTCGAACCCACAACCTTTAGATCATGAATCCAGTGCTCTACCCACTGCGCCACACATGCGCCATGCATGAAAACAAAATTCGCGGGGTACTAAGTAGGATGGGCGTATAGCGTGACGGTTTGCTTGGATCCGCTTGCCTTGCGTATAGTTTGGTGAACTTCCGGCATCACCACCTTTTACCGTGTGTCACCAGCTTTTGATGCTGACTACAAACGCGAATTTAGTGGTTATTGGTAGTGATTATCACCACCAATAACCGGTACTTGGTGGTGATGGAATATAAATCCGATTTATTTTACTTCCTCTGGACATTGACTTAACTTTCAGACGTAGCATTTACGCATGCGTGTGTATCTTCCATCTTTGTAACCCATGTGTGCATACGCCAGCGCTTAGGAAGGGCGCGCGCGTTTATTCACTGGGATCAGAGAATGACGCAGTGAAGTCTCTTTCTCGTGGAAGTGAAATAAACGATATGAAAATTGTTACCGGCTCGTTATTACAATCGAGTTAAAACAGTTATTCAACTGTACATCTCGACAAGCTGCGATGGATTTGCCAAAATTCAAGCTTATTCACTCGAGCGTGTGTTTTTGTTATTCGCGGAGCTGCGTCTAAATGTTTGATATGCGCAAACAACTATGCAACTATGCAACTATGCATGCATGCGGGTGACGATTTCACGATTGTCCAATGAGGACGCGAATTTACTCACGTGCCCGAGTACGCACGTACGCAAGAATTGTTGGAATTGTGTCAATAGCATTTTGACGTTGGCTGTACACGTTGTAATTTCCGTTTTAGTCTTCCATTTAACATTGATTGACATTACTCACTGTAATCTCTAACTGGTGTGACAGATTTATCTATTTATATAATCTAGTATTTGCATATTGATAATAATGTAAATAGATTACAGATACTCGATGTCATGATATCCATCATGAAATATGTATTGCAATATAATGCCTGAATAAAGACAGTTTCCTTCCAAATTAAACCAACAAATTGTCATAGATTTTTTTGTCTTGTGTGTGTGAGTTTCTCAAATATGAAATGACGGTTTAGGGCCAGGCCACTGAGAGATTGCCAAGAAAAATGAAATTCAGAACAAATTAATTGTTTCAACAGGTAAGTTACATAGGAACCCTCAAGTGTAATAATTTATGGGAAAAGGGTTGAATGACGGCGCTTGAAGCAATGTATTAGGTTGAAGCAATTTATGTGGAGTATGGCGCTTATAATTTCGATGTGGTCTACATCGAGACTAAGCGTCTTAGCGACTAAGCGTCAAAGCGACTAAGCGTCTAAGCGTCTAAGCGACTAAGCGTCTAAGCGTCTAAGCGACTAAGCGACTAAGCGTCTAAGCGACTAAGCGTCTAAGCGACTAAGTGTCTAATCAACTAAGTGTCTATAGCGACTAAGTGTCTACGACTTAATAATTTTCCAGTACAACGCACTTATATAGTAGGTGTGGCTTTGGTTATCAACAGGCAATTTGATTGGTTTTCGGTTGATTTTCGGCCGTTACGCACTCTATATTATGAAACGATAATATATAAAGTCCTATAGTAGATTCATAAACTCTGGCGCATCGGTATCGATTTTGGACCTCGTCCATTGGGCGTTATAGGAACCCATTTTGACCAATGATGAAACAGCGGTACTTTTATAGATGTTATTATCATGATTATTTGCGCTCCATAATCAAATGCTATTCATGATAGTGTGGCTTTATGAATAGGGCTGATCATATAGCTTTACAATCACGACAACCAAAAACTTAATCCAGCAGCTTCAAATGTGTTATCCCTTTGGAAGCGGTTACCACAATAAAAACAAATCGACCATCATCGACCGTATACAGGTTTCGAAAGAAAAATATTATGTATGTAATTTTACCTATTCATAATTTAGTGGATACTTTTTATTATTTTCCGTTTTTATTATGCACGTGGAATAAAGGAAACATCAAAATGAAAATAACAGTTCTACGTATTTATTTGCGAGAAAAACCCGGAAAATTATTAAATAATCATTTTTTTATATACAAAACCATTTGTCCTAATTAAATGGAAAAACAGTTATATCAACCAAGATACGGATTATAAACGTTACTTTAAGTATTTCTGGCTATGAGACCACCTGAATACCTTTATCAATTTATCTGAATAACAATACATTTCTTTATCGTTATGCCGATAATTGAACCGCAAGTTCCCTGTCACTAGGTACATAGTGGTGACTACATCACAGTAGTACATACACACGAAGACACGGTATTAACCTTGCATATTACGATTAAATTCGAGTGCCTCCCCCTCTTTTGCTTCTGTTACCTCTTTACTGAAATGGTAAATCGCTAAAATCGGCCAATGTCTGCGAATCGACTATAGTTTGGGGCGGGGCTTAATTCATACCTTCAGTGCGTATGGTCAATCATCGCGTTACGATGTTCAAGTGCGCCCTACAAAAAGTAGTCGGCGTATGCGTTGTGTATACATAACGCAGAGATGCCATGTGTTCATGTGTTAAAGAACGCGATTATTCGAGCAGGCAAGTTGGTAAACCTCATCGGATTGACCGATTGTATAAACGGGGAATTTGTTATGGTTTCATTACCATAGATCGAACAAAGCGGGGTTTTTTTGCGATAAAAGACAAAGATACAAAAAGAAATATACAAAATAATAATGAGAATAAAATATAATTCTTAGCTATTTTGCTATACAGGGGAGGATGGGGGTAAGTGGTCCAGTTAAGCATATTTCATGATATTAAAGATTAAAGCGCAGGTAAATAATAACCGAATTGCTATGATAATAATATCACCTTGTAACTGTTTATATAACATAAATTAGTATTAATGTTAAAAGTATTTTAAGAAAAAGTAAAATACCACTTATTGAAAACTCTACTTGGCATGGACCACTTAATACCCGGTCATGTGGGCAACTGATCCAATGTGTTCCAATGGTTAAAATACACAGAAATCAGTGAATGGCAGCACAGACATTATTCACCTTTTTCTTTACAAACACATGTAAAAACGATTTTAGGGTTCAAACAATTTGTGAATTGGTGTTTTCAATTACTTTTTAACATAATTCAAATTACTTTATACCTTTGTATTCAATACCTTAATATCAAAATTAAGATTGAAAACCTTCTTATTGGAAACACTTACCGTTTATATTACCGCAATATTCCAGTAAATAATACTAATTTATGAGTCTTCTTCGGCACACCTTTTATCCCCACAGATTTGTGTCATAAACTGAGGTTTCAGTTTCAAGTTTCAAACTTATGTTGGCATATCGCGCTCCCGGATCCCGGATACATCTGTATGAAGTGCTAAGAGCAAACATGACAACACTGTTTTGCCATATTGACATAAAACTATAATATACAAAACTTTGGACTTATGAACCACTTTGCAGACAATTAATTGAAATTGATCATAATAACTCATGATGTCACTATACCTGCCTACGGTGATGATAATAATAATTATAATAATGGATATTTATAAAGCGCCGGTATCCACCTTAAGCGACGCTCATGGCGCTGTTGCCTATATATATTATTACAATAATATAATTGTTTACGCATTTTGATTGTTTAGATACAAAGTTAAATAAATCAAGAGATATATAAATAAATAAAAAGAAAACTATAAACGCATGGGCGGCCTTTATAATTAAAAAAAATTGACATAACAATGGTGTTACATTAATTCACCATCAAGTTTAAAAAATAGAAAAATGAAAGGATAACAAGGAACATACGGTAATTGAACCCGTGATTGCCGATTGCCAACGATATGGCCAACGTATGCACGCCACAGAGATCGACGAGTATAATTGTGATAGTTTTATTATTTAACCATATCCATTTATTTATAACGAACGGATTTTTATTGTGCCATTTTTGCCAAATTTGTATGTTTCTCTCACACAAAATGTGTTTGTAATGTGATTGTTACTCCTTATTTTTGAAAGAACGTTAAAAAACTTTGACATTTTCAAACACAAAAAATGGCGTCATTTATACGGTCAACGCCAGCAGCCGCTATCCGTGTGGGCACGCATACAGATGATGCCGGCAGTCCAAACAAATCCATAGCGGCAAGACCCCGCATATAAAACAAAAGTAATCATAACGGGGCTCGAATTCACAACCTTTCGCTCCCCATGTCAACGTTCCATCCACTACACCAACCGTGCTAATTTAACACAAAAAATGCGAATAATTTATTAATATCTAATTTTATTAATTGGACATTTGCCTCTGTGTGTAATCAATCTTTATTCAAGCAATCACTGACATAAATTATACAATGCGAGAAAAAAGAAGGTAGATTAAAGCCCAGGACAAAAATCGGAACCACACAGTGGTCCAGGTTTAACGCAGGGCTGAACAACAAACAAAAATACATCAAATAACCACAAAAATCAATAATGTCCAACCGGAAACAGGAGATACACAGAAATAGAGCGAACCCAGCAAAGTGGAACTATGTGCAGGGATAGAGAATCACACCTTGAGGTAGGGTTGATCATCGCTTCCCCATGCTGGCTCTTGCCTCGCATTCCAAATAGTGTAGCTGCACAAAAGGGCCAACTTGCTGAGTTGAATTGCTTTGATGGTTTGGCTTTGACAAAGGTGAATATTGCCTTGATATTGTTAATATTATCTGATGTGATTAGACCACGAGATCCAATTTCAAAACATGTGAGTGAATATTCAGCGAACATGCACATGGGTTAATAATGCGCTGTGTAATAAATTCTACATTCCCGGCAAACACTCTGTTCAAAGGCACAAAATTGGACTTGTTTTAAGCCCTTTTTTTGCAATTCTGAGGTGTGTGGATCGTGTTTCTTTATCAAATTGGTTAGAAAACCATCCATTTTAGAACATCTGATGCCAAGGGCATATATTTTGCACGTAAATCCAATACAAAAGTTCAGAAAATCGACCAAAATATGACGTCATGACCATTGCTTCGGGACAAAATGGCGCGGTATCCCGCGGTTATTTTGTCCTGCCAAAATGTGTTCATAAATACAATGATTCGGCAATATTTTGATTTTTCCTGGTCAAAATACTAACAATCGTAAAAAGCTGCCAATTGGCAGCAATAAAATGCAATATTCAACGGTTTTCCTTAACATTTTAGCTGGCCAAAACTGAAATAATGCTATATAATACAATTCCAAAGTATTTCAGAACCTGTTGTACGTATTCGTAGTATATGACTTTCTTATCCCAAAATTCATATATTCCCTGGTAATAGACTTACAAAAATGACTGATATTTGTTTAAAGTAAGTGTAGGCCTACTCGTAAAGTTAAGTTATAGCGATCGCTATATATTTGTTTAAACTTTATTATGGGGCCTTTGATTTTCAAAACCAATGTAAAATTGCTGAAATGCGTAGCATATAAAACTAAGGGTCATTAATAATAATAATGATTCCGTGTTTATATAGCGCCTTACAAATAACACAAAGCGCTTTACATGATAAAATCACAAAATACCAAAAATACATGATAAGAATACAGACTAAAACCATTAAAAAAAAATTAAAAAGCACATGACAATGAGCGAGAAAACAGTTACCAGCACTGCAATGTGTGGTTCGGACCTCCCAGACATATCGGACGAACGCACACAAAGAGATCATGCGTCCGAAATGGATGGAAGGTCCGAATCAGACTGAATTGTCACACAATATTGCACATTAGAATATAAAAAGTTTTGAAAAATAATAATAATACAGAGTCATTATTGACAGAGTCATTGCCCACATAAGTGTTATAAAGTCACTTTAAAAATGGTCAAATGACCTTTCTCAAGATAGAAGCGTTTAATTAATCAGCTACGATAAGGATAATTGAGGTAGGCCTACTTGATAATTATTAAATACGAGAAATTTTTTTCTCAATTGCGGGGTGTTCAAATTCATACACAAAAATGTTGGCTGTGTCGATATGGATAATTATAGGTCTATAAATGCGTATGTGTTGTTTCGAGAGAAATTAGACATATCAATGCAGGCGTGCTGATGTTGATGTGTGAATATTGGCACGACCTCGCAGGGAAGTGCTATCATGTATTAGCATATCAGCATTTGCGCAAGTGCATTGATTTTTCGAGAAACAAAACATACGCCTGATCAATATGTACAAAATACAAAACAAATCTATTGCCATACCAATTCCCGACTATATTCAACACCAAACCGTCAGTAGCACAAGACAGTACCATCCGGCAAAGTTCCGAATCATGAAAGCCAACAAGAATGTATATAAGTGATTGAACCCACGACCACTCTGGGGCCGAGATTAGCAGCGTTTAAAAGCAAGTTTTGTTAAAAACGTCGTTTGAAAGATAAATTCGTGTTTAATTTAGACACGTGATTAGTCAGTCACGGTTTTAAGCTAAAACTGCGTTTAGTACGTGAATATGGCTCATACATTATTTCGTCTTGATCTTCTTTATCAAGTATATGCACAATTCATCTTTCCAACTAAGATCTATTCCAGCACACATGCCTGTGGTACAACATGTACAAAAGCATACCATCCCTTGTATTTCGTTGGTAGTTCAAATACGGTAGTTCTAGTTAAAAAGGTAATAACACCAAATCAGGTCAAAGTTTCAAAGATGAATATTCAGTAGTACCATCTAAGGCTAGATTCTAAGCTGATATTCCCTCGATGCCCCCAATGACTAAACCCATGGTTGCCCCAAAGTAAATAATCACTTTGAAAATCTGACAAGCACAAAACCAAAAAAACATTAACATTTTTTTCTTCTGCAATATTATGTGATCTTTTTCACATTTTTACACATTTTTTTCTTCTCTCTTGTAATGAAGTTTGACTATCACTCAGGAAAGACTTTCCTGAACTTATAAATATAGTATGAGTACACACCAGTGACTGCATATAGAGAGAGAGAGTGTTGGTAGAGTGTTGGTAGATGATTGACCTGCTAAAGTGTTTCTAGAACTTGAATTCAAAGTCGAAAACACAGGGTGGGCAAATAATGGGAATTCTAGGCGATGCAAGCAGAGCTAACTCTTAACCCTATGAGAACATATTTTTTTACATCTCCGTAAAAACAAATTAAAGCAATTCTGGTGAACACAAAATCAAATACCTAGTTAATAGTGTCCAATTGCTTAGATCCTAGTTCATTCTATAGCCTTACCAATCAGCTTTCATTTGCTCTTTGTCCCAATACTCTATAAATATAGTTTTTGAGATATCTTGCGCGCAAGGTGTCCTCGTAGTAAAAAATGGCCGCCGTTTCCATGGCAACGGGTTACATGACCGACGTAGCGATATTTTGTTAACCTACAACACTTAAGGTTTAAGTACATACCCAATTAACATTAACAGTACCTTAAATTTTTGGAGAAAAAAATGGTTTTAGTAAAACTTGCTCTCAACCCCTACTTCCCCCTTAAAACGGTGAAAAACAGTGTGCAACATTAGGAAACATTGCGGAGCGGGAGCTGTAACTTACAAGCTATTTTAGTTTCATTATTGGTTATAAATGTAATTAGCATTTCTAGGCAAAAACACAGATAGAGGGCGTCCCATGGAAAAGATCACACAACATGCCTTTAATATTGATGCAAGTATATAGACTAAGAGTTCTTCGGGTCTATGGGTTCTATCTGATTGATGACGTGATTTCACAACTTATCAGTGAGTGCAAATTCTCAATATAGCGATCACGGGATCTATAATATATCAACCGGTGTCAATGTTATAATATTGCTTAGACTCATGGCATAGGCCTAGGCCTATTGAATTAGCTTTAGTCTAAATGCAATGCAATCCTTTACGCTGCAGATGATTGGTAGAAAGTTTAAAATGTTTGGTGGCGCTATTCAACAGTAAAAGGCCAGGCGACGATAGACGTAGACACGATATGCCTAAAATTTGCATTTCGCATTGGTTTAAATAATAGCAGATATCAGTCCAATATTATTCACCTTGATTTCAATGGGAAATCGTAGAAAGTCATAGCCAATAATAAAAATATTTACAATATCTGGCCTTTAAGATAGTGTTTTGTTTTGTGGCCAATAACGACACATTAAATTAACACGATGATATATTGAAGTTCTTATGATAATATGATCCAAAATGATACTCACTATGTATTAGGCTCATGAAAGTCAATTGCGAGTTTCCCGTTACTTTTTTTTTCTTCAAAGTGATGAGGCGACTTTTTCATTATTCATTATTCATTATTTGATCAGATTTCATTATTGACATGTAAATGCATGTTTGATCAACCCATATTGATACGGTGCTCATTTAAATAATATAAAAACATGTTTTAAGGTGCATATGAACATAGCTAGGTGTATGATTTACAATAAAGTTTTCTAGTTAATAATGATCTTACTCAAAATTATCAGAACAAACACATAAGAAAGTGAAAAATGTGTTCAAATTAATAAAACTGGCAACAAAATTGTGTTTAAAAATAAATAATGAATTTTTTGGGGAATCTTGAAATTTTCACGCGGGTGAAAAAAAAGGTGATGCGGGCGGGTAACGGGAAACTCGATATCGACTTTCATGCGCCTTATACGTTTATTCGGTAAACGTTGTTGCCTTTCTCAACACATGAATGGTTGTGTGGTGAGTTATTTGCTGTCACCGACGCTAGAGGGATTTTCCAGCGGCTGTTTTGGACTTTTCAGTTCGTTTTTAGACTCCAGACAGTAAACGCTCGTCAAAAACATGTGACAGTGACATGTGATACTGCCCCTTATCTCGGTTCATGGTGGTGTCCCATTTGTAAGTTTTATCTCCACTGCTTCTGTTGAAGCCACGTGTCTTATACCGATATTTTTCCGTGCCTATGATCCAATCACAGGATTAGTGTCCACAACATAATCCGTGATATAGCCGACTTATGTATGGTAGATTGGAAGACCGTACGGCTAGCTCGGGTGGCACTTGTCTTGCTGAATTTATATGCCTTAGTCTTGTGCTCCTCCAGATGAGTGCCGAATTTCTAGTTCACGTTCATTTAGACTTTCACGCTAGTTACGTGTCGATGGTTAATGGTTAGTTTTTGTGTGTTGTGTTATTTTTTTACTAAACCAGGGATCTTGCCAGATTGAAGTACCGTGGCCGCCATCGTCTGAGTTCAGTTGAATTATCAAGGACTCCCTCTGTTTATTATGATACAATGGAATCCCCGCCTCAAGATGGCGCTTTGTTTAATAAAATCACATGCAGACGATGCCGAACAGGGACTTTGTTCACGAATACTCAAGGTTAAATTATGCGTACGAGGTTACGTGATCAGGCGAATGGGACTAACGGTTAACGACTGGCACTGGAGCAGCGGTTTTAGGATGAAATTATTTAGTTCCAAGTTGTGATGAACAGTGGCATAGCCAGGGGTTGGTCAGGGTGGCAGCGTGCCAACCCTTTCTGACAAATAAGTGGGCAAGAAAAAAGGGAAGGAATAAAGGGAATGGAGAAAGTAGAAAAAGGGAAACGGGAAAGAAGCATCTAGAACGGGTAACTGCCACTAAGCCATTTCATGCTGACCACTGGTCTAGCAGACACGCAGTGGGCAAGTCCAAGCAAAGTTGCCATTGCGGGTAGGCATAAAGTCATTGCAATTATTAAAAGATAAAAAGATTTCCCGGTTGGCAAAGTATTTGGCGTTTTGGCCCGCTTTTTACAGTGTGATGGTATAGGCAGGGCTATGAAATACGCGGGAACGCGGGAACGGCGTTACCAGAAAAAAGCATGGGTCGCAGAGAAAATCGCATAACCAACTTTTTTTATGAAAATAATTGAATAAGAAATAAAACTAAAAGATTAAATAAATAAACTGGAGCTGTGAGGAATGTTCATGAATTTATTCAGTCGTTAAGTACTTGTTGTTGACCTAATGATTGTGTGATAGAAATAGGTGCCCCCATTAACTATTTTTCAAATGTCTAAAGCTTTCAGAATATTAAAACGTAAGATTGAGTGACTGATAATTGTGATCATAGAGGATAAATCCAATAGCTTCGGGGACCCCAGTCAGGATTCCTACCCCCATTTCCCCCAGTGAGCTCAAACTATACCATTTGTCCCAATACAATCGAAAGGTTTGACGGTTCAGCCTATCAAAAAACCTATAATTAGCATTAAAATGTGTCTAAATTGTCTAGTTTCTGATCAAAGTGTAGGAATCTTGACTCGAAAGAAGGCCAAAGGTTCTAGCGCTTTACGCGTATCTTCCCCCGCAAATTTGTCTCTTGCCATTGTTGTTATGTCCACTCGCATACTCACAAAAATGTTGATGCTGCACTCTTATCTTGCGAGTTATGAACATACTGTATAGAGAAATATTGTTTAAAATTGTTTAAAATAACTGCCCGAAT
The DNA here is from genome assembly GCA_035610835.1 of Ophiura sarsii. Lineage (NCBI taxonomy): Eukaryota > Metazoa > Echinodermata > Ophiuroidea > Amphilepidida > Ophiuridae > Ophiura > Ophiura sarsii. The sequence continues at coordinate 50,950,527 of CM069445.1, read as the reverse complement.
TAAGATTTAGTGCTATTAAATGCAGTAGAGTTTACACACATATTTATTTGGTTATTCAACCTGTATTTAACTCTTTTATTACATTCGTGGGTGAATCGATTACAAATGAATGTTGTATAGACCTGTTTACGCTTACAATTACAGAAAACGTTATAATAAGTCCCTTACTACTGTAAACAACAGTTGGGTACAATGTGAAGAACTGAAGCAACTTCTGTTTTGAATAGGCCGTTAAACAATAACGGTTTAAATACCGTTTAATCACCATAAAACAACCTAGTTGTACATTTTATAAGCACTTAACTTGTGGATATTAACGGCAAAATAGCGTCTTAAATAGGCACCGAGTTAAATATTTAAACAAGCATTGGTTATACCTTTTAAACAGCGGCGCGGGAGTTACAGTTTTTAAGCAATATGCAGACCCTAATGTTCAGTGCGCACCATGGAATCAATGCCTAGTTTTAAAAAAAGAAAGAAAGTTGTTTAAGGATTTCGCTATCGTCAAAGTAAGAATGTGGCGTCGCCACTGTCGAGAGTTTTGTCAACCATTGACAATTGTCTATATTTCCATGCTTCTATAATAAATTTAATAGAATTCACTTTTTTCCCCAATTTTCAATTATATACATTCCATTTTAATTACCAAACGTATCTCTTCTTAAGCTATTTGATCCAATCCATATTGCCTCTGTTTTGTTTTTATTGAGAGAGAGACCTGATATAGACTTGAACTTGTCCAATACTGCTATGACCTTGTTAATTTGATCTTCATTTCTTAAGAACATTGTTATAATCATCAGCATACAGTGGTATTTTTGCATCTTTTTTCTGGTAATTTATGAAAGGAAGTTTGATACCTTCAATCTTTTCGTCTTGCTTACTTTGCATGCTGATACCTCTATACATAATACAAATAATAATGCAGATAAGGACATCCTTGCCTTACCCCTTTGTTTATAGGGGGGAAATCAGAAACATGTCCATTATGGGTTATACAGCTACTACTACAGACAAGCATTGTTGAATACTTGTAACAGATGAAAAATATCTAAATTCAGTAAATTATTATTTGATATGGCAAGATAAGTGTTGCCTGTTACATGAACAATAGAATCATGTTTAAAAAAATAAAAAAATAAAAATATTATTCGAAAGTTCAAATAGTGCTAATTGAGATCCATCCAAAACCTATGTGTTATTATATAACCATCATGCATACTTGAAACATCTTTTATTACGAAGTCACCTGAAACAGTAATTATTTGTTACCGAAATTTCAACAACAAAATTAAATCAACTATACAAATATTTATGAATATTTCTAATGTTATATCATTATCATAATAAGAGGCAACACATGTGATGCCAAATTTAATTAACAAAATGTACACAATGTACACTGTTAAAACGCTGTTTAAAATTTGTAAACAACACAAGTTTTAACTTAAGCGATGCATCGCTTATAGAACGTTGATTAACATTTTAAACAAAGTTGCTCAACATTTTAAACAAGTTAATTCCATTTTGATCAACATAGTTTATACGATGAGTGGCAACAGCCAAAATGACATTATATGTCCATCTTGAACTCTGAAGTAAATTATTTAAAAAAATCTTCAACACTGAATGCTTATTCTAAAATGATTTAACTATTACGTGAAATAATTAGAAAAACAATCGAGACAGGGCTTTTTTAAGACATCGTAACAATGGGGTATATGCCGTGTGAAAGGGGATTAGTTCGTTATAATTATATTAAAACTACAATCACAAATAGTATGGAAATGATGAACCCTACGTTGGACGGTTTCATCTTATTCCCACTGCCGCCAGGTGGAGCTGTTGGTGGAGCTGTTGGTGGATTTGTTGGTGGGTCAGTATCTAAAGTGGTTCCGATATAAAGGAGTTTATTCGGGCTCCCGAATCCTACATCAGTGATGACGTTCGGCGTTGCACCGTTAACTAGTATCTGCTGCACTTGACTCGGTGACAGGTTTGGGTCATTTCCTAACAATATACAGGCTGCCCCTGCAATCACACAAACAGAAATAGTCGACTGAAAAATTCGCCCTTTGCACGGTTCAACCTTTTTAATAATAGTGTGTAAAGCCGCGAACAGATGCCATACTTAATATGACTTTATGTATTACATTAACAATTTTGCGTCATTTTGGCGTTAATAAATCCAATTGATCAAATTGCTTTATTTTCAGGAATTTTATTTTATAAAAACATTGTTTTATTCAATGATGTTCAGATATATGCACTCTGCAATCTGTATGATACCAAAAACAGTAGACCCAATTGTTTACCATTAATTGTTACTAACCTAAGGCAAAAAAAAAAAAAAGAGTTGACTTGCCCTTTCCGACCGACCCGAATTTTCGGAAATCTAGGGTCGCTATTTATTTTATTTTATTTTTTTCAAAAAAAATTAAAAATAAAAAATAATAAAAGAAGCACAAAACAATAAAGAAAGATGCAAACGTGTTTTTGAGTAGTATCTGCTTGTTTAAAAATCAAAATCAAAAAAAAAAATCATAAAAAAAAAAAATCAAATCGTGTTTTTGTGCAGTAAATTTTCAACAATTTTCAAAACAAAATTTTTAAAAAAAAATCCGACCGTCCGACCCTGACTTTTACCCTGAAAGGGCAAGTCAACTTTTTTTGTTGTTGGCCTAATCACACAATATATTACTACCATGTTGGCCAGTAATCATGGTAATTCACGCATGTTTGTTCTGTACAAAATCTAATTAATAAGCTTAGTCTGACTGTGAACCTGATGAATAATTTGCTGATTTCGACTTTGAATCAGAAATATTATGAAAACCTCGTTAGGCCTATATTGTATTATTCTTTATAACAAAAATCTCTTTAAATGGGATAACACAGACTCAGATATATTGCCCTTTGAGGGGGAATTTCATTTCACTTGGAAGTAAACGTCATACAGGTAGGTGTTCATACAGTATTCCATAGGAATCAAATGTTAATAGATGCAGATTTTCTATTGTGAATTATTGCTATGACCATTTAAATTTCACCTCTTTGCTCTCCCAGTACTGCCACTCCCAAAACTTGTGGGTACCCATTATTCCCATGTAAGGAATTGGAAATAACTCCGTTTTCTTAGGGTGAAGATACAATACACCCCTAAAACTTTGCAATGTCTTTCAAAAAAATCATTGCGAAAGTTTACATGTAGAAAGACTCGTGAAGTTTTAAACACGCACCCGCAAATGTTGAGACATTTACATATTCAAAATGAGTTTCAAAGTATAAGATTAATATTACCCCCATTGGCATTTAAAGCTTTTCCTGTAGTAGGGTCATATTCTTGGATTCCGTGACCATTGTCTTCCCTACCTTTGTTTCTCGGTGAATTTGTCGAATTTTAAAAGAAAATGAGCTCCTATGTCCCTCTCAAAAGTGGCGGGAACGTTCTTTTATAGCGCAAATTCCAAAATGTCCGACATACAGGGTAAGTCAAAAAGACTGCAATAGTGGAAAGAAGCCATTTTGTTTTCAAAACCAAAATGAATTTTAAAACTTTTTAAACTTTGCAAGAATGATGTTTTTAATCCTAACTTTGTGTGAAAAAATGAAGTCGATCGCATTTTCCGTTTGTCTTTGGTGAACCTTTTGACCAGTGCACCCATTTTACACGTTTGTCCACGAGATACCAAAAATATGCATCAGATCGCAAAATGTGTCTCTCATTCAAATTTGGAAACTTGAGTTCATTTGTGATGTTATTGGAATTTGATGCATCCTTTCTTGTTTACATGTGAGTTAGCATAATCAATTATCGTACCCATGCAATGAAAGCGTACATGTATAATGTTCTAAATTTTAATCAAAAACTGAAATTTTCCATTTTTTGGTTGGCGGGATACTCAAATATGAAAATGCAATGTGTGCCATTTCAAATGAAAATCACTGTGCTCGTGGACAAACAGGTAAATTTGGTTGTGCAGCAAAGAGGGTCACCAAATGCAAACGAAAAATGCGATCGACTTCATTTTTTCACACAAAGTTAGGATTAAATACAGCATTCTTGCAACGTTTAAAAAGTTTTAAAATTCATTTTGGTTTTGAAAACAAAATGGCTTCTTTCCCCTATTGCAGTCTTTTTGACTCACCCTGTACAGGGGCCCGAAAATGTTAAAGGCTTCAATTAAGCTAAAAAGCATACCAAATTGTTCGGCTGAGCACAAGGACTCCGAAAAAGTATAATTTGCCCTACTTCCGATGTTTGGTTAACGAGTTATCGGGTAAAACGTAAAAAGGTAGTTGACTTTTACATATGGGGTCAACATTTAAACTTGCTCCGATTTTGAAAAACAATATCTCATAATTATTGTTCGTATACGATCACAAGTATTCCAGATTTTTTTTTTTTTTCCACCGGGAATATTTTGTGTGGGTCAAAAGGTTAATGTATACTGACCTATATAGAACCTGACCTTTTGACCCCTTTATAAGGTACAACAGACACTCTAGGTGGTAAAAACTATCATTTCTGGAATCCTTGCAATCAGACGAACACTTTGAGATATCATTTTTTCAAAATGGGAGCAAGTCTAAATGACCCCATATGCAAAGGTCAACAACCTTTTCACGTTTTACCAGATAACTCGTTAACCAAACATCGGAAGTGGGGCAAACTATACATTTTCGGAATCCTTGCGCTCTGCCGAACAATTTGGTATATGCGTTTTTAGCTTTTATATAGGAGCACTTTCGAACATCAGCGGGTTTTTTTCTCATAATTACATGTAATGTTAACTTAAACCCTTTATTGTGATCAAATGCAACTCAACGACTCAATCTACTCAAGCAAAGTCAAATTATCTGGGTCATTCCTGGATCTTTACACCTGACATAGGAGGGGAAACTGCAGTGTATTGCAGGTATCATACATGATAGAACAAAGTGCATCGTTGTAAATAGATGACACACTTTATTCTACCTACCATGTAATTGATGTACACCTCACATAAAGTCCCTGACCAGGTGCTTTGAGGTTGGCTAATTCAAATATATAATCGGTACTAAAAATCTGAGATATACATTAAATGATCAAATTTCTTCTCCGCTGTTTGATACCACATTCAACAAAATCGAATGGATACTTTTAAAGTTATGGCGATTTCAATGACCGCGCATAACAACAGCAAAGTTGCACTAGGTATAGGAAATCATTGATTTGTGTGTGATTACTGTCATAAATGTGTGCTATCTGAACGAGCCAGATGAATGGGTCTGGAGTGATAACTGCAATTTGCGGGACAAAGGGTGTGACTAGCTGTGAAGAATAAAAGTCTTATAGCTGATTAGCTGTGAGTTTTTTCAGTGCGTAATCACACAAAAATCAATGATTTCCTATACCTAGTGCAACTTTGCTGTTGTTATGCGCGGTCATTAAAATCGCCATAACTTTAAAAGCATCTATTCGATTTTGTTGAATGAGGTATGAAACTGTGGAGAAGAAGTTTGCTCATTTAATGTATATCTTAGATTTTTGGTACCAATTATCTATTTTGAATTAGCCAACCTCAAAGCACCTGGTCAGGGACTTTATGTGCTAGTTGTATGTCTAGGACCTATAACATATGTATAAGGTACAGTATTTCCAAAACCGCTTTTGTGAAATGGATCTTACCTGCGACATGAGGGCAGGCCATGGACGTTCCATCGATTCGGTGAGTTGAGTATGGCGAATCGATCCAGGTGCTGAGAATGTCGACACCGGGTGCAAATATGTCGACACAGAAACCGTAGTTTGAAAACCAGGCTCGAGTGTCATCAATGTCTGTTGCACCGACGGTTATAGCCTGTGTTAAGACACGTTATATTGAGTTCATTTGAAGCAAAATCTGTTAGGTGTTTTCTTATGCGATGGTGCTTTTATGCTCTCTAGCGTTATTTCTTTGCCAACCCGTAAACATATTCAATAGTTCAATAGCTTTGCAGATTTTAGGCGATCACCTCTCCAAACCAATGTAAGTTCAGATTCACTTAAACTTGACAGCTAGTTGAATGTCTTTGCCGACATTCTCTCTCATAGTGTTAAACATGTTAAATAAACTATGACTCTATATTTTTCTTGACGAATGTCGGCCTGTATCGTGGCCATGGTGGCGGAGTCTACTCGCCGTGATGTTCAGATCAGAAAAATAATCATCTTTGACATAGTGTACCTTTCATTAAAAGTTTAGATCATGACCATCGGAATTATTTAACCGAGGTTACACTCCATTGTGTAAGACATGGTGATTTCACCTTTTAGGCAAAGTTGTTAAACTTTATTGAAGAAAAAAAATAAATCTCTCAATATCTTGTCTGATATTGGTTCTTTCTATTTTAAACTGTTGTTTATTATGGTTGTTCAAATCGTTAATATTCTTCATTTTGATTCAATTTGAAGAGTAAAAATGGATCGTCACACATGAGTGATCACAAGCTTTGTTTCGATATCAGCTATAGTTTTGAGGCTAAACTTGAGGGACATTAAATAGGTTAAGAAGTTTGGTCATGGGTTAATTAGCAGTGCCTTATACTTCTTTTTCATATTGGGGTGGAGTTTCTTACAAAAGTGGTATAAATGATATAGTCTCTTACTTTTTAACCTCACCGACTTCATCCTCCAATGTGAAAATAAAATCTAAGGCACTGCTAATTCACCCAATACCACTTCATTAGCTATTTAAAAGTCCATAAACACTTGTTAAATAAATCAATGCGTGGGGTCACTCAAGTGTGACGAACTTCTTTTACCCTTCAAATTGAATTAAAATGAAGAATTATTAATGATTTGAACAACCATAACTAATAATAACAGTTAAAATAGAAAGGAACAAAAGATTATATTAGTAGACAAGAGATAAAGAGAATATTATATTTTGTTTCTTTTAAACAAGCAGTTTAACACACACATTTTTTTGCACTTTGTCGAAACGGTGAAATCACCATGTCTTACATAATGGAGTGTATCTTGAGTTTGATAAATCCGATATTCATGATCTAAAATTCTAATTAAAGGGTACAGTATGTCAAAGATCATCAAAAGATAACGGACCTGATCCCATTGATTTTGATGATAAAAAAATAATGAACTTTGGGCATCGAGGGGTACTAATAATTTTGGGACAGCCTGTATAGGTTTGTGCGTAGCTTATAGCTTAAATAAAGCTAAATAACTATAGCGCTTTATTCCCGTTAGCTGTTCCAGGAGCATGAAAGAGGCAAGCTGTTCCAGGAGCATGAAAGAGGCAAGCTGTTCCAGGAGCATGAAAGAGGCAAGCTGTTCCAGGAGCATGTAAGAGGCAAGCTGTTCCAGGAGCATGAAAGAGGCAAGCTGTTCCAGGAGCATGAAAGAGGCAAGCTGGTCTAGGAGCATGAAAGAGGCAAGCTGTTCCAGGAGCATGAAAGAGGCAAACTGTTCCAGGAGCATGTAAGAGGCAAGCTGTTCCAGGAGCATGAAAGAGGCAAGCTGTTCCAGGAGCATGAAAGAGGCAAATTGGTCTAGGAGCATGAAAGAGGCAAGCTGTTCCAGGAGCATGAAAGAGGCAAACTGGTCTAGGAGCATGAAAGAGGCAAGCTGTTCCAGGAGCATGAAAGAGGCAAGCTGGTCTAGGAGCATGAAAGAGGCAAGCTGGTCTAGGAGCATGAAAGAGGCAAGCTGTTCCAGGAGCATGAAAGAGGCAAGCTGTTCCAGGAGCATGAAAGAGGCAAACTGTTCTAGGAGCATGAAAGAGGCAAGCTGTTCCAGGAGCATGAAAGAGGCAAACTGGTCTAGGAGCATGAAAGAGGCAAGCTGTTCCAGGAGCATGTAAGAGGCAAGCTGTTCCAGGAGCATGAACGAGGCAAACTGGTCTAGGACCATGAAAGAGGCAAGCTGTTCCAGGAGCATGAAAGAGGCAAGCTGGTCTAGGAGCATGAAAGAGGCAAGCTGTTCCAGGAGCATGAAAGAGGCAAGCTGTTCCAGGAGCATGAACGAGGCAAGCTGTTCCAGGAGCATGAAAGAGGCAAGCTGTTCCAGGAGCATGAAAGAGGCAAGCTGTTCTAGGAGCATGAAAGAGGCAAGCTGTTCCAGGAGCATGAAAGAGGCAAGCTGTTCCAGGAGCATGAACGAGGCAAGCTGTTCCAGGACCATGAAAGAGGCAAGCTGGTCTAGGAGCATGAAAGAGGCAAGCTGTTCCAGGAGCATGAAAGAGGCAAGCTGGTCTAGGAGCATGAAAGAGGCAAGCTGTTCCAGGAGCATGAACGAGGCAAGCTGTTCCAGGACCATGAAAGAGGCAAGCTGGTCTAGGAGCATGAAAGAGGCAAGCTGGTCTAGGAGCATGAAAGAGGCAAGCTGTTCCAGGAGCATGAAAGAGGCAAGCTGGTCTAGGAGCATGAAAGAGGCAAGCTGTTCCAGGAGCATGAACGAGGCAAACTGTTCCAGGAGCATGAACGAGGCAAGCTGTTCCAGGAGCATGAAAGAGGCAAGCTGTTCCAGGAGCATGAACGAGGCAAGCTGTTCCAGGAGCATGAACGAGGCAAACTGTTCCAGGAGCATGTAAGAGGCAAGCTGTTCCAGGAGCATGAACGAGGCAAGCTGGTCCAGGAGCATGAAAGAGGCAAGCTGGTCTAGGAGCATGAAAGAGGCAAGCTGTTCCAGGAGCATGAAAGAGGCAAGCTGGTCTAGGAGCATGAAAGAGGCAAGCTGTTCCAGGAGCATGAAAGAGGCAAGCTGTTCCAGGAGCATGAAAGCGGCAAGCTGTCCCAGGAGCATGAAAGAGGCAAGCTGTTCCAGGAGCATGAAAGAGGCAAGCTGTTCCAGGAGCATGAAAGAGGCAAGCTGATCTAGGAGCATGAAAGAGGCAAGCTGGTCTAGGAGCATGAAAGAGGCAATCTGTTCCAGGAGCATGAAAGAGGCAAGCTGGTCTAGGAGCATGAAAGAGGCAAGCTGTTCCAGGAGCATGAACGAGGCAAACTGTTCCAGGAGCATGTAAGAGGCAAGCTGTTCCAGGAGCATGAACGAGGCAAGCTGTTCCAGGAGCATGAAAGAGGCAAACTGGTCTAGGAGCATGAACGAGGCAAGCTGTTCCAGGAGCATGCAAGAGGCAAGCTGTTCCAGGAGCATTTTCTTGTGTGCATTTATATTTCAATTTTCTGAGGAAGTAGTGGACAAAGACATTCTTATCTCGTATATATATTTTTTATTATTCCGGGAGTAAAACATAACTTTGCTATGAGTTCACAAAGGGACTTCACACTTGGCACAATAAACTTCGGGTTGCAAAAACCTTACACGGTAAAGCAGTGGTTCCCAACCTTTTTCTGGTGGTGACCCCATTTCAGAAACCAGCATCAGAGCGCGACCCCTCACAGAACAAAGTCACCAGTGGCGGCACCAGCATAATGAATTGGGTGGGGTGGGGGGGGGGGGCGCAAGAAACCATTTAGGTGGGGGAAAGAATTGAAAAATGCGTGCTATTTGTTTTGCCATTTTACGCTAAAACTGTCAAATTTTGTCTAATTTTAACTAATTTGGTAGGCAAATTGCAACATTTGGTCTTATTATACCTAATATGGTGATAAAATGTTCGCGCAGCGCGCCAAAATTTGAAATTTTATGCTAAAATGGTCACATTTTAACCTTTTGAAATGTGCTACCATGATATTTGCTATATAACTATACAGTACAGTACACTAAAGTACAGTACAAAAACATAACATTTTATTTTGTTAAATTAGGCTAGTCCGCGACCCCACAAAAAGTCTGGGGTCGCGCCCCATAGGTTGGGAACCACTGCGGTAAAGTAAAGGTAAATTCCTCTAAATTATTTACGCTTATAAGCTAACATTATTCTCTTTGGACCCATACCTCCGGCTCTCTTGCAGGTGAAGTATATCACGCATTAGAATCATCATTACCAGCCGCTACAGCCACTGGTATACCCTGAGAAACCAGCTTTCTGACAGCTTGATCTAGAGTAGATGAAGCACCGCCCCCAAGTGACATCGAGGCTACGGCAGGTTTAACGTGATATCGCGACACATAGTCCATACCTATAAAATGTAATAGTCAAAAACGAAATAATAATGCTGTACGTCAACAAAATGATGATCTGAATATCAAAGATCCCAAAAGAGACTGAAGATTGCAGACCAATTAGATACAGATTAAGGATTGCTGATATGCAATAGTCGATCATATTAATTAACAATAAACTTAATCGAATGATTTTAAGGCTTCTTCTTTCGAGTTTGTAAAAGTTTGCCTCAATAAACGCGCGAAGTTTACCATTAGGCCAAAAAAAATATGTTATGTTGTCCTCGTCATTTTAGGGCCGCTCCGATTTTTTTTTTTCAGATTTTTTTAAAAACAGTTTAAATGGCATTAATATTAAATTAAGTGTTTATAACATATATGTGCGGCTCTTAGAGTGATTTTAACTTCTTGTTGGCTGAACTTTGAGCTTCTGCTGGTAAAAGAAGAAGAAAAAAAAAAAAGCTGTCGAGAAAGCTGTCGAGGACAACATAACAATTTTTTTTTTTGCCTTAGCATTAGGGGCGTAAATAGAGGGGAGGACATAGTGCCTCCCCCCCCCCCCCCCCCTTGCCAGAAGGATTGCCCCCACCTCCGATTCCCCCCTGGGCCTGATTGATGCGGTCTATTGCCACTTCTCCATTGCCAGTTCGTCCGTTAGCCAGTTCGTCCATACCATTTCGTCCAATCCCACCCAGTTCGTCCAATAGCCACTTCGTCCAATAGCCACTTGGTCTAATAGCCACTTCGTCCAATGTCATTTCGTCCAATGCCATTTCGTCCAATAGCCACTTCGTCCAATGCCATTTCTTCCAATACCATTTCGTCCAATACCCATGTCGTCCAATAGCCACTTCGTCCAATAACATTTCGAACATGTACTTGGCGCTCGCTGCTTCCGAGGTAGTTGCCAGTTGCCACGTGTTCAAATGCTTTGAACTTTGACAAGTTCATGTGCTTGAAACGTGTGACGACCATGGAGTATAGGTGGTGGCGACGGGTGATTTGCCTCCGAATGCTCATAAATCGCTCCCGAAAAAGAATTGGTCGGGGCGAAAAATGCACCAAATTGACAAAAATCGCCCCGTAAAGTAATAACCAATAAAAAACATCGAAAATTATGGAAGCTTTAAAACTACCAGTCCTTCGGAATGTTCATTTAGTTGTGAAGACTGGGCAATTATTCCTTTTTGAAATTCCACAACTAATTGTTCATACCAGAACACCATAAAAATATAACATTTCCTTGTTATATTATATTCATTACATAATTATAATTTATTAATATCTCTTCAAAAAGGAACCGTTACCCCGATTTTAGACTAAAAATTCAATATATTAACCCCCAATGGCCGCCCATACAACCTCCTTCCGACTGGTGGAAAACATGAGGCCTTGGACCCCCCCCCCCCCCCCAATGAAATGACAAGGCTCTGTGTATATATAGTCGGTTATGCCTCACAGGCCTGTGTGCCGTGCCCCCCCCCCCCTCACCCACCATAAATAAATAAAATAATAATAATAACAATAATAATTTTAAAAAAAATTGAAGACCCTAATTTACGCTACTGGTTAGCAACTTACCAGACAATACAGAGTCAGTAGATCCTTCGCCCTGGCAGTTTAGAACCCTCAATCCATAAAGTCGTGCTTTACGAGCTATCCCGTATTCTGAACTACCGACGGTGCCCGAGCAGTGTGTGCCATGCCCATTACAATCTAGACCCTATAGTGGTGCGAACAAATTATCATGGAATAAAAATAGACGAGACGAAGAAGAATATGTGAACGACGAACGCATTGATGGAACAGGGGAAAACATCGTATTTTTGTATGAATACGTGTAAAATGAAAACGATCAGAATTAAACCAATATGAATAATGATTTGCTTAAAGGAGGTGTCCCGCAAGCATAAAAGTGTGCATTATATGTTAGAAAAATAACTATCGAGCCCAACTGTTGTGTGTAATCAATCTTTATTCAAGTAATCACTGACATAAATTATACAATGCGAGAAAAAAGAAGGTAGATTAAAGCCCAGGACAAAAATCGGAACCACACAGTTGTCCAGGTTTAACGCAGGGCTGAACAACAAACAAAAATACATCAAATAACCACAAAAATCAATAATGTCCAACCGGAACCAGGAGATACACAGAAATAGAGCGAACCCAGCAAAGTGGAACTATGTGCAGGGATAGAGAATCACACCTTGAGGTAGGGTTGATCATCGCTTCCCCAGGCTGGCTCTTGCCTCGCATTCCAAATAGTGTAGCTGCACAAAAGGGCCAACTTGCTGAGTTCCTTCATGAATTGCTTTGATGGTTTGGCTTTGACAAAGGTGAATATTGCCTTGATATTATTAATATTATCTGGTGTGATTAGACCACGAGATCCAATTTCAAAACATGTGAGGTCACAGGTAAAGCCATTATCAGAAATGTCGGAAACAAGGTTTTCGTACTTACTGGATTTACGATCATGGGTTTTCTGAATGTTAGTCTCAAAAAGGTACAGTCAATTCTATAAGGTGGATGGAGTTGTCTTCCTTATTGTGGATAACAATGTCGGGTTTCAATTTCGATACAATAACATTGACTGGGAATGTGCCGCCCGTGGTCGTAAATCCGGCAATGTCACTAAAGATCTGAATGTCTTTACCTGTGGCCTCGATAATAGTTTTCAGTGTTACAAGAATGTGGCGGAGGATGGAATTATGGCGCCACGTAAGTCTGCCTTGGTTAAGGGACACGGAACAGAAATAATTAAGAGCATGCAGAAGTGTTTCGTGATTACCACATAATTTACATTTAGTTTGCTTTCTTTTACCCCATGTCCTGAGATTACTAAATGTGGGCAGATAATCAACCCCAGAACGGACGGCAAAGCTCAGTACACACCTGGGGAGATCATAGATTATAGATCTCCAGGTGAGGTCTGCGTTTTCCGACTCAATAAGTTTCAGCATATTTCCCTGTTGGACAAGGGGTTTGATATACTCCCTCCAGAAGAGGAGACGGTCGTCACTAATGAGATCTTTGACAATCTTTTTGATTTTAGACCATGATTTTGGTTGATCAGATTCAGATGATGAGGCTTGTTTTGAGGCCTGTTCATACTTGTCATTCCAACGTTTAGAACCATACTTGTTTTTCTTACGGGTCCATTTTGACTCCCTATTTAGTTTTGATTTGAGCGCATGCACAACGCGGTTATCGGCTTTCACCATGCAGCGAGCGTAAGCAGAGGCATGGGACTCCAGGTATAGATCGGAGATGCGTGGAAAATTCAGACCTTCGGGGCTGTGAATAAACGCGGGGGTAGGACCCCGTGATGGGAGACCAAGGAAAGCCTTAATAATGTTGGTGTGCATGTGGTCGAGTTTCTCCAGCTGGGTGTCGGTTAGTTCATGGACTGTAAGCATATACTTGATGGAAGGGGTAGCATATTGAGTGTAGACCTTCAGTTTGAACTCATCTCTAACCATACACGATGTGATATTTTTATATAGAACAAAACACCCCACTTATGACAAAAACAAATAAAAACCGCAATCACTCAACATGCAGTTTTTAAAATTCGCGGCGATCGAAAGTCCCAGTGTCGATGATGTCATAATTTTTAGCACCGATACCCATGACGTCATCGACACCGGGACTTTCGATCGCCGCGAATTTTAAAAACTGCATGTTGAGTGATGGCAGTTGTTGTTATTTTCTGTAACTAGTATGGTGTTTTGTTCTATATAATTTTGTGTATAATTACGTAATTTCGGCTCGATAATTATTTTTCTAACAAATAATGCTCAATGTTGTGCTTGCGGGACACTTACTTTAATACATCAACCATCACGTTCCTGGTTTTGGTGTTAGGTATAACACTTCCAGGGTGAACAAAGACCGTAAAGACGACGACGTCAAATATGAATGAAAGAACCACAATTTCTGCCGGTACCAAGAATCGTATCCATCAAGTCAACGGAATATATGTTCGCTACGAATAATCAATTTAATGCCGCCCAATCACTACGACCCTTGCCACCCGGTTAGGTCAAGCCCCACTCCATTCTCCCCAAACAATCGAAGATGTTGACTTCTTATGTCAAAAGGTGTCTACCAAATCAATCGCGAATTGTTGGTCTTTCCCCCCTAAATTGTATATTTTCCCCTTGATTTTCTCTTTTCCCCGTTTGCCCGCCCCCCCCCCCAAAAAAAAACCCACCACACTTCAAAATGATACTTGTGCTCACTAAGTGCTGCGGTCCATTAGGGTTTAGTTAGGTGAAATGGCCCATAATAACTTGAACTTCCTAGGCCGCTGTCAGTTAGCCCTCCTCGTAGGGCCACTATCACTATCCAGGGAAATAATATACTAAGATAGAATATAGAAACACTAAATCAGCCATCCTAGCCGAGTCAAAAGAGTCCACTACTCCACGAGTTCGGTTCTCGGGTTGGTCGGTTCTCGGATTGGTCGGTTCTCGGATGGGGGAGCATTTTTTCTAGTATTAATATAGATAGAGTAGTCCTAAAGGTAGGACTACTGTCAGTCGACTCTGCTCTGTGCTCTGGGCCATGATGCCTTGTGGTTTTTAACAGGATGGATAATTGTTGACGCACATAGGATTCTGCGACTTCAACCACATTTGTGCTTTAACACTATCCAACCAAATTATCTCTGTATGTGTTTGGCATACTTACGGTTCCCCGAATGCATCAAATATCGCCGAAGCTCTTCCTTCAAAGTAGATATTCTCGGCATATATACCAGTGTCTATGATGTAAGCGTTCACTCCTTCTCCAGTGCCTGGGTGCAAAGCATTCAAAGAATAATGTCACCAAACATTGGAACAAAATCACATTTTACAGCTATAATACCAAGAAGCAGGCGCATTGACGTCAAACCTCGTGATCATGTATATTATAATACTTCACAATCTGTGGGCACTATCTACCAATTAACAATAGCGTTTGCAGTGGGCACTACTGATTGTGTATTATAGCATGACTAGGCGGTCACTCGCGGTTTGTCGGTTCTCGGGTTTGGTGGTTTGTAGAATGCATGCATAAAGCCCGATCGGACAAACTTTGAAAATTCGACCCTTAGACGACCTTTGACCCCGGACGACCCAAGAAAAGCAAAGCCGTTTTATTTCTTCCACGCTCGACTCGTATTCGGGCTTCCCGTCACCGAGTTTAAGCCCGATCGGACAAACTTTGAAAATTCGACCCCTAGACGACCTTTGACCCCGGAAGACCCGACAAACGCTAACCCGTTTTATTTTTGCCACGCTCGCCTCGCATCGAGCATTGTGATCACCGAGTTTAAGGATCTTTTTGTTTCAATATTTTGAGTTATTCATAAACCAAATATTATTTCAAAATCATACACAAATTTTCTTCGATATTGGTTAAACAGTTTTTGAGTTATACTTGTTTTTACAAACCCGGTTGACCCCAACATTGATCCGACGACGCCTGAAAACCTTGAATTTTCGATGTTGTCGTCTTAAACGGTGTATGATTTAACAATGTCAATGTTGCCATTTCATTAAATATTAATAATTTCTTTTTTCATTCCATTACATTGCATTGTCTCTGCTGACGATATCCTGAAAGTTTCACCAACATTTAGGGACGTTTGGTATACAATCACTATCTTCAGAAGATAGCAACTGACGGCGTAAGCGTACAAATACGCGACTTTCAAACGCGTCCGTAGGCATCAGAGTACGTTGTGTATAGTTACTATAGTTACGACGCATGCTGTCTTCTGAATCCATTGCTTTCTCCCGAAGGGGGTGTTTATGGGTTGCTATCTTCTGAAGATAGCATCTAACATTTGCTATCTTCAGACGATAGTAAAGGCTTAAAAAGGCTACATCGTTTAGTGTTTAAAAATCAAGCTTAGATTTAAGGTTCAGTTAGGGTTAGGGTTTGATTAGGGTTAGGGTTAGGGTTAGGGTTAGGTAAATTGGCATAACTCGAAAAACTATTTATTCAATGGCAATGAAACTTTCGACATGAGTTTAAAATTGTATTTGCCTCATGAATAATTAAATATAACAACACCAAATTTGAAAATAAAAAGCCCCATTGTGATTCTAAGGTAGCACACCTCTAAATAATAGGAAGTCGAAATTAGACGACCATTTTGCACCTTATTGTGATCGATGCGCGACGCTTCAAAAGATGATATCTCAATGACCATTGTGATTTAGGAATTGATTTTGGTATCAAATTTAAGCCAAGACAATGCTTATAATATGATTATAACGATAGATCGATTTGAACGATTTAAAGTTAGGAAAATGTTAGGCCTACGACTATGCTAGAAACCCGACATTAGCAAAAGACAAGTTTTTGAATTACGGCCGATGCGCTTAGATGCTCGATTGCTTAAAATCTAACTTTTATCGATATATAATTTACAATTTTAATCGAAAGCTTGCTAAAATAGCTAGAGTTTAATACCAAATTGAAAGAATTTCTATGTATATATTTCTATTTATGCCCCCAAACTATGACGCATTATACACGCAGGCCACCGTACTTTTAGATTTTTAAAAGATTTAAACCATGTTCTGGCAAGGTTATTTTTAAATTTACACATAGAAAGTCATTCAATTTGGTAGTAAACTCTAGCTATTTTAGCAAGCTTTCGATTAAAATTGTAAATTATATATCGATAAAAGTTAGATTTTAAGCAATCGAGCATCTAAGCCCTCTACGGTCATTTTTCAAGTTGATTTTTCGCTAGACTTACGGCCGTGCACCGTGAAAGTAGGACTACTATTTATTAACAACAAATAGTTAATATTATTTGTGAATGATTTATCATTAAAATTCATATTGTTAGCTTTAATTTGATACCAACCTCGTCTGCTAAATCACTGTAGTTCCCGAGAAATCACTGTTTTAATCACGCGTATTGATAAGAAGTATTGCGCAATAAGAGTTGCAAGTTTTCGCCTGGAACTATTTAGAGGTGTGCTACCTTAAGCACGATCCGACCAACTTCAAAAAGTTGACCCCTAGATGACCTTTGTCCTCGTATGCTCTAGCGAATGAGAACTTGCTCTTGCGGGGACCGAACAATTAGATCACCGAGTTTCTCATCACCGAGTTTAAGCCCGATCGGACAAACTTTAAAAATTCGACCCCTAGATGACCTTTGACCCCGGACGACCCAAGAAAAGCAAAGGCGTTTTATTTTGTCCACGCTCGACTCGCATTCGGGCTTCCCGTCCCCGAGTTTAAGCCCGATCGGACAAACTTTGAAAATTCGACCCTTAGACGACCTTTGACCCCGGACGACCCAAGAAAAGCGAAGCCGTTTTATTTTTTCCACGCTCGACTCGTATTCGGGCTTCCTGTCACCGAGTTTAAGCCCGATCGGACACACTTTGAAAATTCGACCCCTAGACGACCTTTGACCCCGGAAGACCCGATAAACGCTAACCCGTTTTATTTTTGCCTCGCATCGACCGAGTTTAAGCCCGATCGGACAAACTTTAAAAATTCGACCCCTAGATGACCTTTGACCCCGGACGACCCAAGAAAAGCAAAGGCGTTTTTTTATTTTTTCCACGCTCGACTCGTATTCGGGCTTCCCGTCCCCGAGTTTAAGCCCGATTGGACAAACTTTAAAATTCGACCCTTAGACGACCTTTGACCCCGGACGACCCAACAAAAGCAAAGCCGTTCTATTTTTTCCACGCTCGACTCGTATTCGGGCTTCCCGTCACCGAGTTTAAGCCCGATCGGACAAACATTGAAAATTCGACCCCTAGACGACCTTTGACCCCGGAAGACCCGATAAACGCTTTTATTTTTGCCACGCTCGCCTCGCATCGACCGAGTTTAAGCCCAATCGGACAAACTTTAAAAATTCGACCCCTAGATGACCTTTGACCCCGGACGACCCAAGAAAAGCAAAGGCGTTTTTTTATTTTTTCCACGCTCGACTCGTATTCGGGCTTCCCGTCCCCGAAATTAAGCCCGATCGGACAAACTTTGAAAATTCGACCCTTAGACGACCTTTGACCCCGGACGACCGAAGAAAAGCAAAGCCGTTCTATTTTTTCCACGCTCGACTCGTATTCGGGCTTCCCGTCACCGAGTTTAAGCCCGATCGGACAAACTTTGAAAATTCGACCCCTAGACGACCTTTGACCCCGGAAGACCCGACAAACGCTAACCCGTTTTTTTGCGACGCTTGCCTCGCATCGAGCATTGCGATCACCGAGTTTAAGCACGATCCGACTAACTTCAAAAAGTTGACCCCTAGATGACCTTTGACCTCGTACGCTCTAGCGAATGCAAACTTGCTCTTGCGGGGACCGAGCTGCACTCACCCACCGAGTTTGAACGCCGCCCGACCCCGGGAAGGCGACAAAAAAGCGCGCACAGACAGACAAACAGACAGACAGACAGACAGATAGACAAACAAATAGACAGACAGAGAGTAGGGTATTATTATATAGATTATAGTCATCACATTCAAAATGCGTTGACTTGGCAGAACATTTTATTTTACATTTATAATGTTAACCAAACGGACCTTTTCATGACTATAAAGCTGAACACGACCAAATAATAGCGTTTTAATTTGTTTTTAATTCAAGACGGACGGAAGCTCAAGTTTACCGATGGGGATATTTCACCCCCCCACCCCCCACCCCCCCCCCCCCCCCCGCACCTTTTCATGACTATAAAGCTGAACACGACCAAATAATAGCGTTTTAATTTGGTTTTAATTCAAGACGGACGGAAGCTCAAGTTTACCGATGGGGATATTTCACCCCCCCCCCCCCCCATCCCGCCCCCCCCCCCCCCCCCCCCCCCCCCCCCCTCAGTACGCCACTGGACTTGTCCATTGATACTTTCGATCAAATTAGTGTTCGAATTAAGTTTTTTGGCGACCATAGTGGTTTAAGTTTCGTGTATTTCCAGAATCGCTATAAACGCATATTTAGTGTTCGGATTTGGAACATTATTTTAGGAATGGATGCATCTTGAATGGTAATTGCGGCGCGCAATTTGCCTTGGCGAATATATTAAGTGAATATTCTTATTCCTGAAGGCTGACTTGACAACTCATTTTATACAGAAATGTCATCGAATCGGGACCCTTTAACAATAATTATTACATACATAATGATTGAGCAGAATTGTGAGCGGTACATTTGCTTGTCCCGTAATCTGGCAATCATATATAAAATGCCAACGAGATTTAAGAAATCCACGAGATTTCGAGGCATGAATTAGTTTTGCTTATACCATTACCCTTATAATCCGCATACGAGTCTAGCGGTAGGTAGCGTTGATCAACTCTGTCCTGGTTCCACGTTATATTACCGGATTGTAAAGACCGAACAACAGCATTGGCTTCTATGTACAAGACATCCTGATCTTCTCGGACCTTTTAAAGAGAAAAATGTTTCAGTGAATATACGGTATGTAGAAGAGTTGGACTTTTGGAACGGTAGGTCGTCCGATTTTTTTATCAATCATCCTTTAATCTTCAAGATATCGTTATATAATAATCATAATTATTAACAATATGTAAAGCTTATTCAGATTAACTTTTTGTCATGATTCATATTAATTTAGATAGTTCTGTGTATATTTCTCAGTACATACATTTAATGTCCATGGTGTAATTCTGTTAAAGGTAAATAGTTTGCATATCTTATCAATGACTTATGATAAATTATACAATTCATATACACTTCACATCACATAATAGTCACATGGAATACACATGTTTGCATTTTGTAACATTTACCATCACATTTACAATGTAAATAACTGATTGCAATAATATGTGTACATCTTTACACGTTGTTCATGTGATTATCAGCCAGTTGGGTGTAGAGCGTGATTGGTCACGTCATGTTGGTTTTTTCAATCGCTCTTCACTTAATATCACTGTGAATGTGATCTTTTGCAAGAAACTATTTAAGTTAAAGAATAGAACCACCGACTATCGGATGGCTGTCCATACGGTGATCCATCTGTTGAATAGGAGAATAGCACTCCAAAGAGTAGGCAGTGCTGAGACAAATAATGTATACCTTAAATTAAAGGGATAGAAGCACCCATTCATATCATTCGTATGTTCATGTGCAGCGATCCAGGTCTGACACGGCATTGTTATAGTTGATGGCCAATCGATAATCATCATTCAGTTTAAATTTGTAGCACGACCTCATTATTTGAGTAAGCGCGCTATTTTGAATCCAGTAATATTCACATGTGTATTACGATTTTTTTTAAATAACCTGAACACGCTTTAGTATGGGATGGTTCCGACACACAGACTATGATAGATTTCTAAAATTAAAGGTGTCCGGCAAGCACAACATTGTCCATTATATGTTAGAAAAGTAGGCCCTAATTATCGCGTAATTATATTGAACAGAACATTATACTTATCATAAAAAACAATTAAAACTGCCATCTCTCTCAACATGCCATTTTTAAAAATGCGCAGTGATTTAAAGCCGATTTCAATGATGTCACGGTTCTTGTTGCTCAAATTTGCGCAAGTGCATTGTATAACTATGACTTCTGAAATCGGGGCTTTAAATCACCGCGAAATTGCATGTATGACAGATGGCAGTGTTTATTCGTTTTTATGATTATTAGGATAATTTTAATTATCCTAATTTAAAAAAATTCATGGTTTGTATTTAGATCTATAATTAATTGAACCCAAATAGTTAGACGTGGTTGAGCTGATGAAAAAACTATTATGAATAAAAATATCAAATGTGTGCACCTATACATACAGTTTTGAATGATTTCATACATTTTCGGAGTACAAATTTGTCACCCAAATGTCTTCGATAGACCCCATACATGACCCCTCATGTCACCCCATACCATGTCAACGTAACCTCTATCTTGGTGTCTCAAATAATTATGAAATATTTTCGTTTATTCTAAACAAATGCTTTAACAGTTGAAAATACCTAAATTCTGTAAATTATTATTTGATATTTCAAGACAAGTGTTGCCTGTTACATGGTATAACAATACAATATTCTTTTTTTTAATTGAAATATATTCGAAAATTCTGAAATATATTCGAAAATTCAAGTCAGAAAAAATACTATTTCAGTTCACATGCAGGTGATCTGGTAAGAAAAAAATGGTAAACCTGTACATTAAGCTATTGAGATCCATCCAAAACCTATGTGTTATAATACATAATAAATGCCCTCATGCATACATGAACCATCTTTTATTACGAAGTCACCTGCATACGAACTGAAGCAGTAATCATTTTTTACCCAAATTTCAAAATAATTTTAAAAAATCAAAAATAAACTATACAAATAGTTATAAATATTTCAAATGTTATCATCATCATGTGACAGGCAACACTTGTAATGCCATATTTAATTAACAAAAAGGACACAATGTACTCAATTTAGATGCTGTTGCTTTCGAAATCAATTGTATTTGTACGCAGAAAACGGTCCTCAAAAATCACACTTTTGACCAGAGTAAATTAAATAATTAGTGTAGGGTCTTGGGTTATGAGTTACCATTCCTATGGTCAAGGTGTATTATGTGGCTTATTTAGGGTCAAATATGGGTCATCTAAGGTCCTGTTTTGGACTTTGGAAATGTAAACAACAAAATATTCCAGTGTGATTTGGGCATTCTTATGCATCTAAAAAAGAATCTACCGATCCAAAAATAAATTGAGGTGAAAGGGCAATCCAACCTTTTTTTAAGCCCCAATCACACACACCCACACTATATTTAGATATACCGGCTCTTCCGATGCACGGGGCCACCATTTCTACGTGACTTCCGAACCACGAGACTAAGTACCTTGCCCAAGGATGCACACATGTTGGCGGTAGCGGGGCTAGAACTCACAACCTTTGTATTGTGAGACCTGCATGCTATCCACTAGACCACACATGCTCTATCATTATAAATGATGCTAATTGACATCATCTCCAATGAATGTTTATTGATGATGGTAATTTTGAATACAGAATTATGTACCTTTCTCAGAGCTGATTCTTTCTCAATGTTTACCATGAAACCATTAATCACTCCTCCGTATTTTCGACGTATATTAAGTCCCTCGATCTTTCCAATAGGACTTACAACAGTTTCCAAATTAACGTGCTCCTGAAACGAAACATAAGGGAATGTGGAATTTCGTTGGCGGCAATTTAAAACAATACTTATATTAACATGATAAACGTGGCTAATAACAATATGGCTGTTGTTGTTTATATGCAGAACTAATATACACCTTACACAAAAAGTTCCCGATCAGATGCTAGCTATGGTTACTATTGCTACCTTGTGTTTTCTCAATGTATCAAAAACAATGCCCTTGACACGATAAGCAAGACTACCACGATTGAGTTGTATTTAAAATTTGAGGCAATTCAGACAAATAAAAGTGACACTAATTCAAGAGTCTTAGCTTTTATTTCGAGATCTTAAGATTACTTGTTGGGCTGGTAAGTTCACAGTCGGGCTGGTAACTTTTACTTGCTAACTTACCGACTGGCCGGTTGGGAAAGAAATGAAGGTTACACCCCTGAGTGAAATACTATAGTCACTTGCAGAAAAACGCATACATGTCTGACGTAACTAGCTGGAATCCTACCTTCAATACCACTATATATTCTCCTTTGATGACATCCTTATCATTTAATTTGTAAATTGGTGCCAAAGTTGCACTCGACACAGCAACAAATACGGCTAGTAAAAATACCACTATACGCATCCTTAACATCTTCACAGTGACTGACTGCTCTTAAGAAATATCAGCTTCTGAAAGAAAGATCAACGTGAAATCGTTCTCTCTTTAAATCAAAAGATTGAAAAGCCAATCTTAAAGATTGTGCTGAGGGACAGATCTTTAAAGATTGAAAATATTCAATCTAATAGAAGGAATTTTCAATATATCGGACTGAAATTTCACTCTATTAGATTGAACATTTTCAATCTTTTAAGATCCTTTCCTGAGCACAATCTTTAAGATTGACTTTTCAATCTTTTGATTTAAGAGAGTATATCACATATTTATTTCGAAATGACAATTATATATATACGATGATTCGTCTGCAAGAAAAGACCCGGTACGGAGTAGATTCCAACCAACTACCGTATACCATTCATTCATTCATTCATTCATAAAAGGTTTATTAAAAACTGTTCTTGCAGCAAATACAAAGTAGCTGAATTACAACAATTTTACATATAAAAATACAATGATTAAAGGAAACAATATAATCTACTAAAATTAATTACATGAACCCAATCTTCACACTCACCGAATACCACTAAAAACAACCAACACTCAAAAACATCCACACACACACACATCCAACACCCTCTACCATTCAGACTCGGCTCATTCATTCATTCATGAAGACTCGGCTCATTCATTCATTCATGATTAACATTGATGTAGCAATAATACATACAATAAAAATACATTATAGTTATAATATATATAAAAGACCATTAGATTATAAAATATTGCACATAGAATTTAAAACATCAAAAATTGAAAACCCCGAGCCCGCACACATCAAACAGTCATGCATACTTCAAAACTCACTTAACGAAACACAACCCTCACAAATAATCATTACATTTACACCCTCTTTTAACTCATAAACACACACCGCAAACACCCCCACCGCCCTCCCCAACTTCAAAACTCACTTAACGAAACACAACCCTCACAAAAATTCAATACATTTACACCAACTTTTACTCAAAGACACACACCGCAACCCCCCCCCCCCCCCCCCCCCCCCCCCCCCCCCCCCCCACCACCCTTGCACAATAAGACACATAATATGCATTTAATTAGTCACATGAGATTTGAAAGTGGAATTTCATTGGTCATTAAACAATTTGGTCATGTACAGCAATGGACTGTTCTGGAAGCGAACAGTCCTACATTTTGGCAGGGCAAGTTTGTCTGAGTTTCGTAACTCTCTACCATGTATGGTGCCTCTCCTGAGTGGCACCCAACTGTCGAAATGCTCGGAATCGATAAGAGAGTTGAAGAAACTCAGACAAAGCTGCTTACGCCTATCATGTAAAGCTTGAAGATGGCAAAGCTCAAGGGCTTCATGATAAGTTGTGTAGTGTTTGCCAACGATGATCCTGCATGCCCTCTTCTGGATTCGTTCAAGAGCGAGATCTTCATGAACAGTAAGCCCAGGATGCCACACAGGGGCAGCGTATTCAGCCATTGGGCGAACGAATCCAGAATATATGGTTACAAGATCATCAGTTGGCAAGTTGAAATGTTTGAGAAGCTTCAGTAGATACAGTCTGGAGTTAGCTTTTTTGAGCACCTCACAGATATGGTTACTCCATTTTAGGTCTGAACTGACATGGACACCCAGTATTTTTGCTGTCGACACCTCTTGAAGTGGCACTTGATCAATTGTAGGAATTTGATCCTCATCATGTTTCTTAAGAAAGGAAACTTTCATGTAAGCACATTTAGAAGGGTTCAACTTCATATTATTGTTCTTGGCCCAATCACTGAATTTGTCAAGATGATCTTGTATGACCGGAGGTTTATCACGTGATCTCGTCTCAATCAAGGTAAGGTCATCGACATATTTCAATGTCGTAAGAGCATTATCGGTGGCCGCGTCATTGACCAAAGTGACAAATCCAAGTGGACCTAACCGTGTTCCTTGTGGAACACCACCTTTGGTGCCGTTTAACTTAAAGCCATGAAGAAAAGATCTGTTTCACATATACCCCGCTCGCATAAGTATGTGGAGTCACTTTGCTGCATAACCCTACGCTATGAGCTCAAAACAATTGAAAACAAAAATTGGCTCTGAAAGGGGGGAAAAGTGGGCCAAAAACACACTTGAAAATAAAATTCCGCATTTAGCATAGCTATTTTTTCCTAAGCAAAGAAATAAAAGAATAAATCGGATACATATCGCATAGCTATTTTCCCAAATGTATGTGAGACAGACCTTCATTAAGTTCTTTATGCTGTTGGCCTAACTGGTATCCGTTCTGAGCATCCGCTTTCAATCCAGCAGTTTCATCTATATATTACGCGCCTTTATCATGTTTATGGAATATACTGACAGATTTTGCCACACATGTGAACCTGCATGGATGTGATTGCGTGATGATTCCTCTAAACCTGGTAAATTAAAAGCCAAGTAAAATATGCTGCCCAATAAAAATCGAGATATTTCATATTGATAGTAGTAGAACAGTTTTGTTTTACTTATATTATATCATTTGTAGGCCTAACATTTTATTTCCCACTTCACTTACATTACCGTCGATCTTCCAATGCTGAACGAAAGGTTTCTGACAATGTACGATCATGCAAAATATGTAAGTCCCTTTGTCATGTTCGTTCTTTTTGCATGTGTCGGGTTTTAATATGAGCACATACTCTATTCTCCTCGAAAACAAGTCAGAGTAATTGTATTTATCAACTGATACTGTTACATTGAACTGTACAGGGTGTATCAAAAATGGTAAATTTAATTGGGTTTTTTTATCGAATAGGCTAACTCTTATAAATGCTCGTACATACAAAGCGTTAACATATCGAAAATTCGAAACTATTTTCCCGCAAAATATAACAAACCACGACAAATTCGAATATGTATATGGTCGAATCCAACGAAAAGTGTACACGTGATGTTCAGGCCTATAATAAAATAATCTATATCTTGACTATTTTATTTTTGTGTTATACGTATCCGCCTCGTTGAGACGCTTCGCGCCATATACAATATGACTAACTTCTATGCACAATTGGGCGTATGCGAGCAATAAACCTGCTATTTTTCACCCTTTTTACAAAATAGTTGTTAAGGTTTTATTTTAGACATATAACCGTTTAGATGAAAACGAGCTTAAGCAGCAATAATTTTACCTGTTTGATTGGTGGATATCTCAAGAATGCCTCTTGTAATTGTTGTTACTTTTGATCAATCCCCTGAATTGTTGTGATTTTTTTGGCTGTGGTAAGTTTTGACGTTACCTACCAATACATGTTTTGTTAAATCTCACTTTCGGGGAAGAATTCGCCTGAGGTAGTGTTATGTGTGCTGTAAGGATACCTAAATATGTTAAATACTTAAATGCATTGTCCACATTCAAGTCGATTTTTTGATAAAGCTGTTAGAAATTTTAAAAGCGGAAACGATCGGTTTGGTAAAAAAAATGCATTACCTCCGAATACCTATTTAAAACACTGCCATTTTAATATAAACACAGATTAGTGAATGATATTTATAGAATAAGCGAAGTGTGATACAATGTACATGTGTGCCAAGTTTTATCGTTTTGAAGGCAATTTTTTTTGAAATATCAGCAATAAAAGGCTGTATTCGTAGGCAAATTTGAAATATGAACTTTTACCTTCAAATACAAATAACGATACCGTGGTTATTCCCTCTGTTGTTACATACTTGTATCGACTGGAATAAAGTAGAAATGTGCGCTGCGTTCGGCAAGCCACAGAGAAGTTGTGCGTCAATCTTTCAGCTTTTGTAAGTAACTGTTCACAAAATTCTGTAGTTTGCGTACAAATGCATCAATAATTTGTTGTTGTCTTAAAAGTTGATTGAATATAGCCTCCCTCTGTCTCAATCTTGTTACTCTTATTAGTGTAGTTGTTTATGTTATTCACGCAAAGACATCCTCTAACAGTTGATTTAAATCGCAATGGGGGTGATTAATGTTTATATAAATAATCAGTAACAGCTTCTCGTGCATTGACTTCATGTTGTATTCGGAGGTAACATGTATATGTAGGCAACATTCAATAATATACACGGTGCATATTGGCCCTAAATGATTTTATTTTACATACAAGCAGTGCGCAATCATACAATCTGACTGGATATATTATTATATTTATATTTGGAGGGAAAAAATTAATATTCCCTTATTAAATGAAAATAGGAGGTGTTAATTTAAATAAAATGCATGGTGTAATCACACTGGTTTTGCCGAGAACAATTTTTTTGTTGGAGTAAGAGTGAAAGAATGATATTTATATCCATAGATTACACGTTGATCGTCTTAAAATGGGTACATTTAGTCATAACATCCATGATATTTCGGCTTCATAATCAATTTTCTCATATTCCATTTTGTATTCGTAGGTAACCTATATATTAATAGTTAATGAGCATGGTACAATTCCTGTATTGTTTTTCGCTTTCATTCGCACCTTATATTATGTAAATATTTAGCAGGAATGTATAAGACGGGAATAATATCGTTTGGTGCGTAATATTGTTTTAAACCAGCTTGTCGATATGATGTATACATAGTTAACCAACTTCTCTGGAATTGCAGAGAAGTGACTACTGAGGTACATAATATTGGCCCTTATTGTAGTTGTATTTGAAAATGGAATTCATGTGTCACAATTATAAAATAACTTGCTTCATTTTTGCTCGGGCAGGTTGTGTAATGTCACCGAAACGTATTTTAAGTGAACAAGAAATTTAGTAAAACATTTCCCTTTTTTTAAAGGTGGGAGATAATCAAGGGTAGGCCTAACTGATTTCAGTCTCAAATCAAGAATTGTTCATGAATAATGCTTCCGACATTAATTAATTAGTGTAATTGAACTAAGCAGTGGTTGATTTAAAAGAAAATCACAATGAAAGGCACATGCCCGACAATATCTCTGTCGTGGCAAAACCTATTAGATTAGTGTTTTTAAATCAAACAACATTGAATTTTTAAACATAAAATTCCTATTTTGTCTACATCTGACAAAATATTTCATATTGGTGATTCTATGTCAAACGGAATCTGCCTCCGGCTGAAACTCGATAAAAACTTACTATGTACGACTTTTAGAATGATACAAATTCCAAACTAGGAAATTATATCTTAATTCTAATCTGACAACTGGATGTCTTGCTGTAAGTTGTATGTGCTTTATTCCGCGCGCTGTGGACTGAAATGCACGACATTTGAATATTCTAGACTTTGAACATGTTCGGCTCATATTAAACTTATATATATAATATAAGGTCTGATATGAAATTATTTCAAAGTATATATTAAATGAATTAAAAGCGATCTGGCTTTCGTGTTTAAAACAGCTATTCAAAATGATAACTGCTAGAAGACTCACTTGCCTCCCTCATTTAGAACAAATTGAGGAAGACAACCGGTTGTTGTATTGCTTAAAACAAATAACTTGACATTCAAGATTATGAATTACAGGCAATTCAAACTGTTTGCTATTAAAAAGAAAACCGCTTGCTTTCTAATTAATGATGGCTCGAGGAAATGTTCAATAGTTGATTCGATCCAATACTTTGGATTCACACGGAAACTGAAACGTTCATTCCTAACATTCTAAAATGTCCTATAATAAACAAAGAGTAATTCTGTTCTACTAGATATTCATTCTCGTGACAAGAGAGAGATGAAGAACTAACTACACAAAGAATACAACAAGATCCACTAAACTTGTTAAGTAGAGATTACAAGGCTGAAAGATCAGAGGTATCTTACTTAAAATGCTTTTTACCAAATGAGATGAGTAAGAATATTATACTAGCGAGTTAATTGATTGTTTAACTATACCTTTACGAAATTTTAACCCAGTAAGATATGTTGTCATCATCTTGCCTTGTATCATATGTTAAATATTACACACTTCTGACCTGTTTTGTAGAAGTTAAACGCACATTCTTAATAATTGAAAGTCAAGCAAGAAAGACACTTACAAAATTGGATGATCAGATACGTTAGCATAATAAAACATTTTCTGCCGTAATTATCATGTGTAAATTAATTTTAATCAACATTCCTTAACCAAATTAGATGATCAATAATACTAACAGTATAGGCCTAGTGAGTTTATTGATGTTTAGGATGTTTTCTTTTATATCTTAGAAATAGGAACATAGTTTTATATATATAATTTTAATGTTTATTTGGTTAATCTTGCTTTTTATTCAAATGTTGAATATTACGCAATTCTGAGCGCACATTCTTATATTATCAACTTTTAACGTCAAGCAAGACACCTTTTTATTTTGCTGTACGACATTCACCCTCACACGCGATTCAGGGCATAAAAACTACGTCGAGTACAATTTTGCCTCTTAAACATATGTAAAATCAAAGAATCCAACCGTTCTTAGTCAACGAAGTTAAAGTTGAGAACAAATGTGTTACCTACGAATACTTTGATTATTGCAATATTAGCTACTGTGCTTTAAGTCTTAACATGTTTTTCTCTTATAGGAATGCTTAAAACTGTTGCCTGATATTTTGTTCTTAATAAACCTATTCAAAATCACAACTGAGAGTTAGATATTGTATATTTTTTCAACATTAAATTAATATTCTAGTATCTATTTAAAGTAAACTATTGGGGAATATGTCCATAATATTAGGATTTAAACATGTTTTAACATTTTTATTTTTCAAAACAAATATTGTTAACAACCCTGCGTGATCATTTCACCCCCAAAATGCAGCATAAATTAAGTACAACATTAATTTATTACAGTTTTACTTCTCTTATACCTACTATACATGAACTGTTACCTACGAATACGAAATGTCCACATTCCTCTATGTACTTAAGTTTCTGGCGCATGCTCAAAATTCTAAATTTTCCAGAAAGGGTCATTCCCCCTCTTTGAGGTACATGAAAACAAATGTTCATTAAAATCATCTTGGTGAAAGTATACAAAGTGACTCAACCTCATGTTTCAAAGTATTGAGAGCCTGAAAATGCTACCTAACTGTGTGAATCTAAAATGTAAAAAAAGATGAGTACCTGTACAAATATGTCCACTTTCTATCAGCATTAGCATCTTCTGAATACAATACAATCACAAATTTGAATGCAATATGTAAATAGGTGGAATAATCATCACTTAATCAAAATATGGTACTTGTATTTGTAGGTAACATTGAGAAGTGTACCTTCAACTTCATCATTCCGCCACGTGGTCAATTGGAGAGATTAGTGATGGCACTTATTTTCCATACAAGCTTGATATGTTGACTTTGAGTGGGGAAAAGGAAAAAGAGATCGAAGCATTTTGAAACTGGACCCTAAAAATCTAGCCGTGTACACTTTTCGTTGGATTCGACCATATATGTATAGTTGGTATCGTAGTGAATTCACATTACATGCAGACATGGGACTCGGACTATTATCCTTTTGGCAACTTTCCCAGAAAATGTTATATTAAAACATCTTCCAAACATTCAATAAACACCCATAAAAGCACATACACAGCCAATCCAGAATTCCACAAATTTCACTTATTGTACAGCTTCCAGAGTGCTGATAATTTGACAGACTGATGATAATTTTACATCGTAAATAACCTGATTAATTACAGCGCTGCAATTATTAGCCAACTTGGTGTGTGTGTGTTCAGCAGTTCAGTAGATGATTGTATAGTCTGGGGTCTGTTACTTTCATGGTCTGATTGTCTAAGTCTGGACGTCTGAATGAGTGAGCCTCGTGCTATAAGTCATACTAAACATGACACATACGGTACTCAGGTTGCAAATATGTTGAAAATAAGCGCAATCTTTATGTGCTGATAGCTGGATAAAGTTTTTGTGTTTCAAATCGCAACCGTTAAAAATATCACGATCAAGTAATACACTCTTTCTAGAGCACTTTCTAGAACACTTTCTAGAACTAAATTAGCCCTCGCTTTGACTACGAACTGGGATCAGTATTCGTACATGTAGTTCTATCCTATAATATGCAACATATTCGATCGCTTTATAAAATAATGTTGGTGTGAAGAAATTGCGATTTACTTCATTTGATAAGGCGATGAAAATAAACCCTGTCTTCTACGGCCAAACGAACCTCTCCGGTAGGGTTGGTCGGTCGGGCGTTTTTGGTTTTGTTTTTTTCCCCCCAAAATGTTCGGGAAATGTGCCGCCTAGTCAAACATTTGAGAGCGGGAGTGGGGTTGTAGGACCGTCAAGTCAGACATTTTAGAAGCGGGTTGCCGAGTCAACAGATTGTTGGGGGGCGGGCTTATACCCCTGTCACACATACGGCGATCAGGCGTTGCGCTTTCGATGCGCTGAAAAAAGTATCAAAAAGTATCAAAACCCCATGCAAAACGCAGTAAGGTCTCTAAGAACCGATTGGGGACGCAGTGGGCAACATCTAGAGCGGGGTAAATAGGGTCCCCATGATCGCCCTTGAGCGCCAAACAAAGCGTCGCGCTTGTTTACGCTCTGCTGCGATCAAGCCAGCGCTTGTATTGCGCTTATAATTCGCTGTCTGCGTTACTAGAACTTTCACAACACGTTTTTATAACGTTCTCTGCGTTGGCGCGGAGAGTACAGAGCGAGTGCACGAAGGGTATTAGATTATACCCCTGTCACACATACGGCGATCAGGCCTTGCGCTCTCGTTGCGCTGAAAAAAGTATCAAAAAGTATCAAAACGCCATGCAAAACGCAGTAAGGTCTCTAAGAACCGATTGGGGACGCAGTGGACACCATCTAGAGCAGGGTAGGGTCCCCATGAGCGCCATAAAAAGAGCTCCGCTCGTTTACGCTCTGCTGCGATCAAGCCAGCGTTTGTATTGCGCTTATCGCTGGCTGCGTTACTACACCTTCTCAATACGTTTTCAAAACGTTCTCTGCGTCGGCGCGGAGAGTGCAGAGCGAGTACACGAAGGGTATTAGATTCAAACATTGAAATAGCAGAAATTATATACAGTCCTCAAAATAAGTAACTGCCTAGAATGTAAATATAGTCCTAACTCCAACACTATATAGCTCCTACGTAAAAATATTAAATTATGAAGTTTTAAAGAAAATACTTCTCTTTAATTTGAGAGATATTGTTCACGAAGATCGGTAAATAATTACGAAAGCAACATTGTAAGGATTGAACACAGTGCAGTTTACATTTTCACACCTTGGTTTTGAATACGCGGGACAGTATGACAGGTATGTGTATGGGCTGCATTGATCAATTGAAGTATCCCTAACCCTCATCTTATGCTCAAACATACTAAGGTCGCTCCTATGACGAGTTTAACGTCATATTCAAAAACCCGATTCATCGATCAAGAGATCGCTTGACTGGAAACGACCGGTCGCGGCTAGTTGACTTCATTTCAACTCAAAATATCGGTCGCTCATGACGTAATGAACACCGTACTTTTTCAACCAATGGGGGGAGGTTATTTTGCCTCGAAATTAGCATAACCAATCAGCAGCTATTATGCAGGTTGTCGTCTGCGTGACCCGGAAGCGAATTTATTAACCGTACACACTTTTGGCCAAACACTGTATAAATGTGTTGCTGTACAATGTACATGTGCTATGCGCTTTACTCCATGAAGGTATCAAATGTTGTTTACGGTAACGGACATCGCGTCCGTGAAATACCTGGGACTACCGGCGATTTAGTAGCTCGATGCGACGTATGGCGACCAAAGGTCGCACCGAGATACTTATAAGCTAGCGAGTACTAGTGCTGCGACCTGTTGCGACCAGCGACCGGCTAGTATGATTCGAGCATTACTATCGACCCGTGAGTTGTCGCTACTGCAGTTAATCAATAATCTGCATGTTGCTAGTCCGAGGCTGCGTGTAGGCAAACAAAATGTCAAAATGAAAAACGGACTTTGTTATGGTTTTAGGCAAATAACAAAACGTGAAGATTAACATATTCATTAATCTTTACGTGTAATATCACAAATTAAAGGAAAGAAACGTCCTTACCACTTTATAATTTAATACTTTTACGTAGGAGCTGGAGAAGAGAGCATATTACCTGGTCAGTTACTTATTTTGAGGACTGTATACTCCTTAGCTACAGAAGGAATAACAATGACCCATGTTTAAAGCTCGTTACGTTGCCGATACATTGATTGTGATTTAAATCCTATTTAGAGAGCATTATCCTAGTTGAGCGTAATGCGATAATGCCACTTTTGTATAGCCATGGAAACAGTAGCGTGTCTATTGGCGGAAGTTTTGATCGAACAGGTGTATCAATAACATTGTTGAATCTGAATATATTAAAATGATAGGATCATTCAATAAGTTCTACCTCATACCTCATAACTTTGCTATTGTATATATAAGCCAGTTGTATGACATATTCTACAATTGCAGTTTTGAATCTCAGCTACAAATTTATATATAGTAGATGGTCTGAGTACTGGTTGTACTTTTCTGCAGATGCAGTAAAAACCAAAGGTCCATTTAGTGCAACGGAAACGGATAGAAAACCAGCCAAATGTTTCATAAGTGCTATTCATTTGGCCGATTCTAAGAGACAAACCGTACCTATCGGTATATTATAACCGTTCTAAATCACAGATAACTCTTGAACAGACTATAAACAATTAAAGTGACTTATATTTTTTAGAGAATGATCAGGTTTATGCTTTACACACGTGTACAAAAATGCTTCAATAGGGATGATTGTCAATTTTGAAACTGGACCTACGACCATTGAAATGACAATAACTCCACTCCGCAACATCGTATCTCAACAATCGAGGTGTCAAAATATGCAGAACAAAATTATGCACTGGGTTATTTGCTTCGATTAATCCATACCCTTTCGGGCCATAAATGATTGGCTCATTAACAAGTGTCTCGATACTTTTGTGATGAGTACATAATTATAAGGTTACACATAAGGAAAACTCAAAGTGACTATTATGTTAAGATTGAACATCCGAGGCATCATTGTTACAAAGGAAATTTGACTTAATAGTGATATTCCAGTATGCTAAAGGCGTAGCAATATATTCGATTTGATATACTATTTGCAAGCCTACACAGGTTAATATTGCCTACAATCTGATTTATACATGATAATACAGTATTATATTCAGAAAAAAACCAAAAACATTAGTTATCTTTAGAGTACTTTCCGTGTCCGTTGTCTTAAATCTCTCTCTGGTTTTGATCGCATCATAACAAAAGTGAGACAGATACCAATTATCATTTACTATAAAAGTGTAGCTATAATTCAGAACTATAATCATGACAAATGTCATGAGGCAGCTGCCATTCATATTAATGATGTTATGAGTGAGGAGGTAGAACTTATTGAATGATCCTCATATTATTAATGACATTTTTATGGTCATGTGTTTTAAGCTCGCCTCCTTTCGCGTTACACACGGATTTTGGCTTTTGCGACATGATTTTAACTTTACACATTTATATTTGCTTGTATACCCCCCTGAGGTAGTAAAAGTATACATTTTCTGAAGGGAAATTGCATGAGGAAACCAAATATGCCATTAAAATTATAGTACGACCAAGAACTAAAATGGTATGATCGGAAATGTTCGGAAAAGTTTTTTTAATTTTTAATTTGAGATCCATATATTTTTTATACCTACCCCTATCATTATTTTGTTTACATATTTGAATTCCTCATGAAATTACCCATTAGATGATATATAATTGTCAAAGTTACTACGTCGGTATGGTAATTATACTGGCTAGTGAATATCTCCAATTTTATATATTTTTAGAATTTTCAGAAATATTTGTTTAAGGATGAACCCTTCCTGATATAAACTGCATTTCTGAACTCCTCTAGTTACAAGCTTTCCAAAAATGTATACTTTTGCTATCATAGGTTGAAAACTTTTTCTGTTATAGTCATTTTTATAAATCCGGTAAATTGAGGCTGATTATTCATGTTGACTGTGTAGCGAATAGGAAGAAATCGGATGATCATTGTCTTATCCATAATTAATTAGTTGTTACAATTAGTTGACAAGTCTGTTGAACCACATACTTAAAGACTACTAAATATCCTTTGAAATGGGACCAAAATGGTGTTTGTAACGTTAGGAGATGACTAGTTATTGTAAAAAGAACAAAGCATGGGATTATCCCCATTGAGTTTGTACAGGCGGCACCCCTTCCGGCGGCACCCCTTCCAGCACCACCCTGGTCCCCAAACATCAAACAGCTGTATCTCCCTTTCTGTATTAGCTATACCATTGCCATTTGGCAGGCAGATAGCTTGTTATTAGGGCTTTAAAATGATAACAAATTTGTTGAGATAGCTTTTGTGGTTTTAAAAATATTTGAGGA
This sequence comes from Ophiura sarsii, assembly GCA_035610835.1. NCBI lineage: Eukaryota > Metazoa > Echinodermata > Ophiuroidea > Amphilepidida > Ophiuridae > Ophiura > Ophiura sarsii. Next base: position 50,915,369 of record CM069445.1, on the reverse strand, counting down.
AAATGACAGCATGAAGCTAAAAAATGTAACAGCACCACCCTATTGGGAGGCGAGTTCATAACGCGTGACCTTATATGCAATTTGTCAAAACAGGTCAATATTATTTAAATCATCACCCCCAAGTACAATACCAAACACCTGTTTAAAAACTAATAATCCAAGTGATTGGACTCCATCCATGCATGTCTTTGTCTAAAGGATGCTCAGTCTGTTCTTGAAGTTTGACGAGTGAACAACTACACAGGATGACTGAACAGGACACAAAACAAGCGCAGCACACTGGCACTTAAGGGCGACCATGGCACTTATAAAACTCGCCCATTGCTTGTGTGGTAGATTTCGATCACGACAGGAGCATGCGCAGATGCGATTTTTGTGTAAGTGGTCTGTGATTTTGTCAATATTATATTTTTACTGTGATTTGTTTGTCAATCTGCATTAAATGCAAAAAGTAACAACGCCCCCGGATGGACTCGAACCACCAACCTTTCGGTTAACAGCCGAACGCGCTAACCAATTGCGCCACGGAGGTGATTAGTTACTAGGCTGTTTTGGTTTGTCATGTTCACCCGTACACTTCTCCGTACACTTTCTTGCAAAGTCGGGCATCGTTTTTTCTCAAAGATGGGTGGGGGGGCTTGCATATTGCCGTTGCTGTCGCCTTTAATACATGTGCTGTCAGTTGAACTTGGAACCAACGTTTACTTAGAACTGTCTATTTTCAATAAAAAAATATTCCAATACGGAAAAAAAAATCAGAAAAGCTCACAGACAACAATAAGAACATCATTTTACTCGACCTAGAATTTCAATCAACGTATTTCAATCATCGGGAAAACCCGATGATGCGAGTGACCGTCATTTAATGAGCTCATTAGCATATTTTATGTCCGTGAAATGGTACAATAGAGTTTTATTAGTGCATGGGACCCTCTCATTACCTCTCAAGTCCAGCCAGTTCCCACTGCGTCACCGAAGGGTTCGTAGAGATCTTGATGCGTTTGTCTTGACGTTTTCATAATGTTTTAGCGTAATCCAAGCGCCGCCTGATCGCAGCAGAATGTGATAGGGTTTTAGTGACCTTGACTTAGAAACTGCGTGTTATATGTATTTTGATACTTTTTTGAGCGCAGTGCAGTCGCTGGCCTGATCGCCATATGTGTGACAGACAGGGCCTATAACAAACATATACAAATAGTAGATACGAAGAAATAACAATGATCCATGATTAAAGCTCTAATCACATGGCCGATCTTTAACATTGATTGTTATTTAAATCCTTAGAGAGCATAATCCTAGCTTAGCGTAATGCGATAATGCCCTTTTTGTATAGCCATGGAAATAGTAGCGTGCCTTTTCGCGGGAGTTTTAAACAGGTGTATCATAATATTGCTGAATCTGAATACATCAAAACCATGGGGATCCTCTCACGACCCTCTCACGTCCCAGCTTGGCGTTTTGATAATGTTTTTCAGCGTAATCCAAGCGCCGGCCTGATCGGAGGAGACTGTGAAACGGGTTTTAGTGACTTTGATTTAAAAATGGACAATTTCGGACATTTTCCGCGCTCTTATTGCGTGTTTTTCATATTTGGATAATTTTTGAGCGCAGTGCAATCGTTGGCCTGATCCCCGTAACAGGGCCTTTACGTAGCCAGTGCAATCGTTGGCCTGATCCCCGTAAAACAGGGCCTTTACGTAGCGTCCCCCAAACCGGGACATCTGTTGATCATTTCGTTGAGCTTGGCACTGTCGGATCGTTTGCTCGCGGGGCCACCCCCCCCCCCCCCCCCCCCCCCCCCCTGCTCGTTTAGACAACGTGTACCTCAGTCGTGGCCAAATGTGTGTATAATAAATAGCAAATATTCTCACGCTGCGCGTGCATTTGTCTAATCGGAAAAGTCTTGTCCATTCACTTGTATGTCTTAGCCTATAATGAAAATGGATTTGGATGAATTTCAACTGGAAAAGCCCTTTCAGACACCCTGTTCAGAATTGAATAATGATCATACCGTTTGACCTCTCAACAGGTCATTCATCAAATCAGCAAGGAGCTATTTTAATTAAAATCGACGAACGTATTCAAAATGATTGTGTTCAATATTTTGTACAATAGTATCGCGTTGGGGTGTATACGCGTATAGTATGGGCAGCGATTACCGCCAAAAGGGGTCTCAAATCAGAGAAAGGTCTCAAAGTCACGGAAAGGTCTCAAAAGCATTAAAAAGGTCTGAAATAACAGAAAGGTCACTAATGTGTGTGTCGAATAAGATCAAAAAGCAAGTAAGATCCAAATGTGGGCGTCCGTCTCATACGGTCATGCTGGTGTGTGTCGAATAAGAATCAAAAAGCAAATTAATATCAAATGCGGGCGTGCGTCTCATACGGTCATGCTGGTGTGTGTCGAATAAGATCAAAAAGCAAAGTAAGATCAAATGTGGGCGTGCGTCTCATACGGTCATGTTGGTGTGTGTAGAATAAGATCAAAAATCAAAGTAAGATCAAATGCGGGCGTGCATACGGTCATGTTGGGGGGGGGGGGGGGGGTGCGTGCATCTCTGGCGTGTGTGTCGAGTAAGATCAAAAAGCAAAGTAAGGTCAAACGCAAAGTAAGGTCTGAGCTCTCGTTACGAAGTTTTAGCCTCATGCTGCACGTTCAAAGGGTCGATCGAATATGATGGTATTTAGGCGCAGGCTACTATGCGCACGCAAGCAAGCAAGCAAGCAAGCAAGCAAGCAGCGAGTCTAAAATATCTAACAAAAAAATCAAAATAATACAAACCCCTTTCCTTTGGTATGGTACTTACGATTGATTGACAATCAATCAATCAATCAATCAATCAATCAATCAATCAATCAATCAATCAATCAATCAATCAATCAATCAATCAATCAATCAATCAATCAATCAATCAATCAATCAATCAAATCAATCAATCAATCAATCAATCAATCAATCAATCAATCAATCAATCAATCAATCAATCAATCAATCAATCAATCAATCAATCAATCAATCAATCAATCAATCCATTGATTTTTTGGTTAATGTTAACAGAGAGTCTAAATATCTAAGCAATGGTACAAACTGATTCCAAATGGGGGATGGGGAGTTACAGTGGCGTTACATTATTAGATGGAATCTGTCAAATCATACTAGCGTTCTATCGGCCCTATCGTCCCTTTACGTACAACATGAGAGATACAAACCCGTAACGAGGGCTGAGACCTTTCCCCAAAATTCTGATAACGACACGCGTATTTGATCTTTCTCCCAAAATTCTGATCAACACACACCAGCGACAATAACGACACGCGTATTTGATCTTACGGTATACACACATTTGACCTTTACGGTATACACACATCTGACCTTACGGTATACACTCACTCATGACACCTTTCTCAACATTTTGATCTTATTCGACACACACCAGTATGACCGTATGAGACGCACGCCCGCATTGATCTTACTTTGCTTTTTGATCTTATTCGACACACACCAACATGACCGTATGAGACGCACGCCCGCATTTGATCTTACTTTGCTTTTTGATCTTATTCGACACACAACTTATTTGACCTTTCTGTTATTTCAGACCTTTGTAATGCTTTTGAGACCTTTCCGTGATTTTGAGACCTTTCTCTAATTTGAGACCCTTTTGGCGGTAATCGCTGCCCATAGTATAGTACAAACACTTTTTGACCAGGCTATATTATATTCAAGCATATTGAAAATCTATGGATGGTATCGAAAATCTGATGACGGGTATCAAAACTCACATCATTTGACTTTTCATTTGTTCATTCTTAGATTTTGGAAGTGTGTCGGTTTCTTCCGGTGTGTTATCATGGTTATTGGACTTTACACCTTTTAAAGTAGCACCCATCATGCCCTGATTAATAACAAATCACTAATATCGTGTTGTATTGCATTTGCAATGGGGGACATCCGGTTATTGATTGAAGGCGGTACGTTATTGATGGTAATACGACAAACGGAGCGGTCCAAGGGTCGATTGTTTCAGTCGGATTGCGAACATATATATACACATGGAAAAAAGTATCGCACCACTGCTTTTTTGTTGAAAAGTGCAAATGTGGCCTCGAATTTTGGCACCATGGTGTGATATTAAGGATCATTTGTTTGCGTAAGCTGTCCAACAAAATGTTATGCAATAAAAGGGCCACATTTTAGTTTGTGACGTAATCGATGTAATGTTTTTCAAGGCCAAGGGGAAATGCATGTTTTTGTCCAAAAGCATGCATGAAACAAGTTTGGGTATAACTCGATATTGAATAGACTTTAAAAACTTAAAATAGTCATTAATTAGTTCTGTATTTGGCGCAAGATATGTTCCATTTAGACGTTATAGGCTACAATGCAGTGAATGAGTCCAAACATGCCAAAAAATTGTTGCTCATAAATTCAGCATATACGAAGAGACCACCGTTGATTTTTTTTGATTTTTATTTGACCTAGGTCAACACTTCCGCAATATTGCTTTTGTCATTTGAACTTATTTAAATTTGACCTATTTTGACCTTTGCCCCCATAACCGTTGGGTGTACGAAAAAGGGAGTTTTTTCATGTTTGAGGACAACCGGGCAACTTTTGAAATTTGACCCCAGATGACCTTTGACCTTGGAAGACTTGAATGTGTTACCAAGGATTACAACTATAGAGATTAATCATTGGCCTCTCAATATCGCGTCATACCCAAACTTGTTTCATGCATTTTCCCCTTGGCCTTGAAAAACATTACATCGATTACGTCACAAACTCAAATGTGGCCCTTTTATTACATAACATTATGCTGGACAGCTTTCGCAAACAAATGATCCTTAATATCACACCATGGTGGCAAAATTCGAGGCCACATTTGCACTTTTCAACCAGCGGTGCGATACTTTTTTCCATGTGTATATAAACCAAATTAAATAATTTTGGATAAGCAAATGCAACTTTTTGGAATTTTAGACAATACCATGGGTGCACTTAATGTTATATTATTAATATGTCGATTCCTAATATACAAGATGAAAATGAAGGAAGGAATACCAACAATTCAATTATTTGAGAGAGATGTAACAAAGTACATCGCTATGGAAAAATATATTTTTATCAAGAATGGGCTTACCGATAAATTTACCAAGAAATGGGATGATTTTTCGGTTTTATGTAATACATTATAATTCAGAGGTTTGATACTTAGGGGGTCGGGACGAGTAAGGTTATCTGTGGGAGAAGTTACGAAGGGTGTGTCTTCATGGCGAGACTGCGAGCAGGCGCATGGCTGTCTCTCGAATTGCTGTGGTGAATTGTATATTAATTCGGGTGACCGTGGTGCGTTCGCGAGTGGTTTCGTCATGGTATTTTTCTTTTAAAGAAAATTGTATTGTTTTTGAAGACGCTTTTTGGGGTTTTTTTTCTTCTCAGAGATGCTTTTGGTCCTGACCCCTTGGGAATGTGAACCCAATATGTGATTTTAGTATTGTACTTATATCTGTGACGTGACATTTTAAAGCAGGGGTCTGGGGACCATTATTGTATGTTTTCTCTCCTTTCCACCAGACCCTAGTACAGGCAAAGAGAAACAATGAGAAAAAAAAAATAAAAAAAAAATAAAAAAAATTAAAAAAAATTAAATAGCAGGATGACACTGAAACGCCATCACGCTCCGTTTTAATAAAGACGCCTTAGATGAAATTTACTGGCCAAAGAGTGTTTGTCTCAGTAGCGTAGCCAGTTTATATATTTATTTATGTCTTTTAAGCTTGAAAAGAATCGAAAGAATGCGTTGAAAAGAACAAAGAGAGATTAACTGATGTGTGTGTGTGGCTTAATCATGTTGCTTCTTGCTTCGTGCATTTTAAAAGCTTTACTTTCATACTGAGAGGATTGGACCAAGCCGATTTTGCTTCCTCTTGTTTGCTGAAGCATATCTCCGGTTCTAAATAACCAATTGGAACGCAATAAAATGCAAATGAAAGCTTATTTACTCAGCTTTCATAATACATCAAGATTAGACCCGTGTGTTCCTGTCCTTTTAAGATATCTTATGTGCCCGGAGTGTTAACATTTTTTTTGGGACACCCTGTAGGTGCAACGGATTTGTCACATTCGTTTATTTAAATACAAAAATACCACCCCAGGAGAATAGAATTGCCCGAAAACCTCACATTTTCAAGCTTAGTCTTCGTGCTTTTCCGGAACTACTACGGGGAAACACAAATTGCGCATTGATTTGGTGTGGCGCTCCCTTAATGATATCATCTGCGCAGCCAATTTATGTTGGCCCTTTCTTCATGACTTTGGTCAAGCTTGGCCAATCTGAGAGATCGGCGTCTGCTTGCATTATAGCGCCATCCTTGACGGGTCGGAGCAATTGGTGTAATAACCCTTACAGCCCTGAACCCCATGAAATCCCATTTGAAAACTATGCTGGAGGCACGTGTCACCTCAGTCTATCTCGCCGGGCACTGACACCAGGTGATAAATGCGCACGGAATTGTTAATTGCGGGCGCGTGACTTCCTGGCCGAGTGGACTAAGACCCCGTCATCCATGCTGGAGGACCTGGGATCGAATCCTGTCGTCGGCATGTCCGGTTTTTCTCGGTAAATTGCGCCCATTTCCACCCTCGGATACATTTCCATTCCAAAAGTGTTAGGGTTATTATACACTTTTTTCTATTTTTCTAGTATTACCATAACCCTTACAGCCCTGAACCCCATGAAATCCCATTTAAAAACTATTCTGGAGGCACGAGTCACCTCAGTCTATCTCGCCGGGCACTGACACCAGGTGATAAATGCGCACGGAATTGTTAATTGCGGGCGCGTGACTTCCTGGCCGAGTGGACTAAGACCCCGTCATCCATGCTGGAGGACCCGGGATCGAATCCTGTCGTCGGCATGTCCGGTTTTTCTCGGTAAATTGCGCCCATTTCCACCCTCGGATACATTTCCATTCCAAAAGTGTTAGGGTTATTATACACTTTTTTCTAGTATTACCATAACCCTTACAGCCCTGAACCCCATGAAATCCCATTTAAAAACTATGCTGGAGGCACGTGTCACCTCAGTCTATCTCGCCGGGCACTGACACCAGGTGATAAATGCGCACGGAATTGTTAATTGCGGGCGCGTAACTCCCTGGCCGAGTGGACTAAGACCCCGTCATCCATGCTGGAGGACCCGGGATCGAATCCTGTCGTCGGCAAGTCCGGTAAGTTTCTCGGTAAATTGGGCCCATTTCCACCCTCGGATACATTTCCATTCCAAAAGTGTTAGGGTTAACATGATTTCAATCTTAAAAGAGTTCAGTGTGTCCAGTATTCAATTTCTGTGTTATTAGTGAGTGATTTTACTAGTGATCTTGAATAGAAACAGACGGCGATTATTTGAGTGGTGATGACATTCCACGCGCCGCGTTATGATTACGTGCTACTTTCGCTCCATGCATGAAACAAAATTCACGCGCGGGGTACTAAGTAGGCGGGTAAGTAGGATGGGCGTATAGCGTGACGGTTTGCTTGGATCCGCTTGCCTTGCGTGTAGTTTGGTGAACTTCCGGCATCACCACCTTTTACCGTGTGTCACCAGCTTTTGGTGCTGACTACAAACGCGAATTTAGTGGTTATTGGTAGTAATTATGGAATAGAAATACGTTTTATTTCACTTCCTCTGGACATTGACTTAACTTTCAGACGTAGCATTTACGCATGCGTATGTATCTTCCATCTTTGTAACCCATGTGTGCATACGCCAGCGCTTAGGATGGGCGCGCGCGTTTATTCACTGGGATCAGAGAATGACGCAGAGAAGTGAAAAAACGATATGAAAATTGCTACCGGCTCGTTATTACAATCGAGTTAAAACAGTTATTCAACTGTACATCTCGACAAGCTGCGATGGATTTGCCAAGATGGGGTGGTGGGCGAAATTTAAGCTAATTCACTCGAGCGTGTGTTTTTGTTATTCGCGGAGCTGCGTCTAAATGTTTGATATGCGCAAACAACTATGCATGCATGCGGGTGACGATTTCACGATTGTCCAATGAGGACGCGAGGTCATTTTTAAACCGTCCAGCACGCACTTCCGAATTTACTCACGTGCCCGAGTACGCACGTACGCAAGAATTGTTGGAATTGTGTCCACTAGCGGGCACCCGCGCTTCGCGCGGGACCCGCTAGATGAGTAGACATGGGCGGTTAATATTTTGGGTTCGATGAGTGAACCTGGGCGGTTAGTTTTTGTTTGTTTTTGAGGAGTACTGCATTAATGTACAATTCAGCCGGTTGGCTGCGATGACAATAAAATTTTGACCTTTATTATTATTATTTTGGTGAAGATGGGACATTAATAATTAATGTCCCTTAGTTGTGTTGTTTTAACTTCGTTGACTCAGTACGACGGTCAAACGCGCACGGGGAAGACTTTCCCACTCCTAGATGTTATGCCACTGATTTACATCTTTTATTTTATAACTTAATATATATAACATGGGGTATAATTTATCATGTCAATTTGTAGACTATAATACTATGTACATCAATGGCAACAGGCGATTTGTTTTTCTCAGGTTTGCCATATGGGACATGCATACTTGTAAGCCTAGGCCCAAATAGGGGGCGTGGGGTGATTCGAAACACCACGATAACCGTAAGCAAGTGATAAAGGACGTTATGTAACTATACAATAGAATAAAGGACAATTCATTACGGTATTACACCATAGACTTGGTGCAGGATTGGGACCCGTACACTAATTACATTTGTACACGCGTATTGTAGTGCTGAAGTAGTGTACAGGTATAATAACAGTCAGATGTAATGTTGTCAAAATGTATTTTTAAATGATAGTTTGTGTGCCGAACAAACCACAATGAAAATGAACTGGATATTGATAACAAAGCACGTACTACATCGATCATGCAGAAACGGCAAAATATACACCAATCGTTTGAAATCGAGTATGGGATAATTGCTGCTAGTAATGGGGCCCTCACATGTATCCGTGTGAGCTGAGCGGCCTCTTACCGTGTGAAAAATGGGTGCGGACGGCGGCACACACGGTGGGCCGTTTCCCGTCCGTTGAACACGTTCAGGGGACTTTGCCGGCCACCGGAGTTTTAAACATGCTCAAAACTCCGGGCGGGTGAGTAAAAGCGGCGGCGAACGATGAGAGCCCGGTATGAAGACGGTATAAGGACGACGCACCCGTTCACATCCGTTTCGCACCCGTTTCGCGCCCATTCGTAGGGCGGTGATTGACAGTGGTGGACGTCAACCATCTTAGCGACGGACTGCGGATGGCCGCATGCAGACTAGTAACCGTTCGCGGAACGGACTCTCAGCAGGCATGTTGCAACTCTCTAAATGTAAAAGAGCTAAAACTCACTCTTTCGAGAGCTCTAGGAGGAACAGATTTTTTTTGGAGTGAAGTTCACTCTTAAAAGAGCGATTTTCACTCTAAAAAGAGTTAAAATCACTCTAAAAAGAGTTAAAATCACTCTAAAAAGAGTTAAAATCACTCTAAAAAGAGTTAAAATCACTCTGAAAAGAGTGGAAATCACTCTTAAAAGAGTGACAAATCACTCTGAAAAGAGTGAACTTCACTTCTTAGAAGAGCCGTGCCTCCTAAAGCTCTCGAAAGAGTGAGGTTTAGCTCTTTTACATTTAGAGAGTATTATAATGTGGTTCGTACGAATTCCGGAATACAAATGAAGCGGCGAGCTTGAGCGCTCAGCTTGAAAAAGGCGATTTGATGATGTAATCAGACGTTTCGGCCGGTACCCAGGCGTTTCGACCGGTTAGGAACCGGTATGGAGGTGGTATGCACACGATGAGGACACGGTGAGAACGGTAAGCTAGAACTGTATGAGGCCGGTGATCCCGGGACAAGGCCGGTGAGAACCCGGGACAGACCCGGTGTTGAACGGTATGGACCGAGGACCCGGTGAGGAGGTGTTATGCACCCGGTGAGAACGGTAAACTAGAAATGTATGAGGACGGTGAGCCCGGTACACGGCCGGTGAGGACCCGGTAAAGACCCTGTATATAACGTTATAGACCCGGTGGCCACAACAAAAAATTAATGCGCCCGTTGACATTTTTAGTGATTGTTTGGACTCTGTTGTTTTTCTATTAGACGGTAAGGTGGCCGCCTACCATTACCGCCCTGCGAACGGGCGCGAAACGGGTGTGCCGTCTTTATACCGTCCTCAAACCGGGCTCTCACCGTTTGCCGCCGCTTTTGCTCACCCGGCAGGACCCGGCAGGAGTTTTGAGCATGTTCAAAATTCCTGCCGGGTCCTGCCGGGCGCGGATGGCCGTCAATGTCCACGGCAACGTGTTCAACGGACGGGAAACGGCCCACCGTGTGACATCACCGTGTGCCGCCGTCTGCCCTAATTTGTCACACGGTAATGGGCCGGCCAGCTCACACGGATACATGTGAGGGCAAATGTATTTTACAGAGATTCCCGGAATGTGAGCGAAGCGGCGAGCTTGAGCGCTCAGCTTATACAGGGCAGTTTGATGACGTTATCAAGGCGGTTCGGTTGGTACCCAAGCGTTTCGGCCGGTGAGGACCTGGTGAGGAGGTGGTATGAGCCCGGTTCCAGGCCGATAAGGACCCGGTATAGAACAGTATGAACCCGGTGACAAAAAAAATAAAAATGCGGCCGTTGACATTTTTTGCTGATTGTTCACCGTGTTGGACTCTGTTGTTTTTCTATAAGACGGTAAGGGGCCGCCCAGCTCACACGGATACATGTGAGGGCCCCATAAAGCTCAACTTAGCTGGTATTCCCGTTTTATTGGCAGAAATAGAACTGTAAAATGATATGCATTAGGGGGTTAAAAATGACGGCAGAGGGCGCCATGTTGAAAAGATCTTTTACTATACCTGAACATGGACCAGGAAAACACACTGAAACCGAGGAAAACACAACGAAACATATTTGTAGAACACCAGTATTTATCAAAAATAGTAAAACAAAATGAGTAAAAAATAATTGTTGCAAGACTCCTGCTCACTTGCTGCTCATTCTACTTATTCCAAGATTGATTGTGTCGTATCTAAGAACACACCGACAACACACACAACCCCGTCGGGATCCGCGTCGTCGCCGCACCGTGGACCAGGAAAACACACTGAGTGTGAGACCGAGGAAAACACACCGAAATATATTTCTGTAAAACAACAGTATTGATTTTAAAAAAGTAAAGAAATAGTAAGAAATCATTGTTGCAAGACTCCTGGTCACTTGCTGCTCATTGTACTTATTCCAAGCTTGCTGGTATCGTAAGAACACACCAGCAACAAACAAAAAACAGTGTCGGGATCCGCGTCGTCTTCTTGAAAATCATTTCTCTAATATTAAATTGTAGTTAATTCTAATATCATATTTCAGAGGGGAATAAGCATTTGTACAGTATAAATTAGATTTATTGAATATAGTCTTGTAATTCGTAAGAGATGAATAAAAAAATTTGTTTTGTTGTTGTAATGATTAGTAATTAGTAATATGAATATTCACATCTCGGTTCAAGCAGGACCATTTCAGTTCAATCTGGATCATTCATATTGCTAATTAATATTCATATTGCTAATTAATTAATTATTTATTTATATTGCTAGTGAATATTCATATTGCAAATTAGTATTCATTACAAAATTATAATTTATTAATATCTCTTTACCCCAATTTTAGACTATATTCAATACTTTACAACGTCTTTCATATATTCAGTGGCGTAGCCCCCCCCCCCCCCCCCCCCCCCCCGCCCCCCAGTCAGAAGCCAGTTAATGAAATTATGACAAAATACGATGTTACCCATAATATTAGAGTCGTATCGGTTGAGACTCGAAACTGTCGGTCGAGATTGGCACTACCGGTTTTTGAATACCTGTTTTTTGCGAGCGGTTTTGGTAAAAATGTGTGTGTTGGGGCCCGGGGGATGTAACCCAAATAGTAAAATAGTCGGCACATTTGTACATGTAAAAAGTAGTCTACAAATTTATGCAGCAGTGGGCTAAATAAACAAAGGAAAATGTTATAAAGAAAACTGATGAAAACCCGGAGGATTGGCCATTAGTTGCTGACTGTGGTTTTTTTGGGACTGTGTGATTTCTTTGACCGTGCGAAATGTTGGGACCGTGCGAAATTGTGAGACCTCACCCCCTGCAAACAAAATGTGGGGCAACCTTTTACGAAAAGTTCAGAAATCTTGCCCCCCCCCCTGAAAAAATCCTAGCTACGCCACTGCACTGTCGGTTCACTTTCATTTTTCGCCCCCCCCCCCCATGAAATACCTGGTTACGCCACTGTTTGTGGATGGGTCCGATGGGATCAAGCACTGACATGACACCATGCATTTCTCCTCACTCCCCTTAACCTTGTTAACCCACGTTTAATATATCCAGGATGAAGGCCCAGTGTTCTCCTCACTCCCCTTAAATCCGGGATGAATGCCCAGTGTTGTATTGTATGTTGGGGAAGGGGGGGGGGGGGGTGAGGGGCGGGGGGATAATTCATCATTTAATTTCATTGATTTATAAAGTTATAATTTTAAAACAAAAAACTAAGACCTAGGATATGTGTCATAAGCCTATATAGGTTTCATTCCATATTTCTCAGTATAACAATCAAGGCCCTTTAATATGGTCCGTTTGTCGACATGTATACCCGAATTAAATAGCGTATGCCTGCAGCAATTCATAGTTTAATTTGATTGATTTATGAAGTTATAATTTTAAAATCGACATGTATAGGCCTACCCGAATTGAATAGCGTAAAGCAGTATGCCTGGAGTTGTTCATCATTTAATTTGATTGATTTATAAAGTTATAATTTTAAAATCGAAAGCTCCCCCTTTAATTTACATGCACATGTATACCCGAATTGAGCGTATTTGATTGATTTATAAAGTTATAATTTTAAAATCGAAAGCTCCCCCTTTAATGTACATGCACATGTATACCCGAATTGAGCGTATGCCTGGCGCACTGTAGGCCGTATGTCTCATGTCCCTAGGTTTCAGGGGCACTGTTAGCAATGCCAGTAGGGCGCTGTGTACTGTACAGTATAACAGTATGTAGTAGTCGGTGTAGTAGTCGGTCCTAGTACTACTACATATGTACGTTTGTGGCAGTATTAAAACGATAAAATATAACAATTGGAGCGCCAACATTGACTATTATTACGGCTCGGTTATGTGCTATGTAGGTACAATCAAGCCTTGAAGCGTATAAATGTATAAAACTGTGTAAAAGAGGATATTAATAAGACTCGCTCTCTCTTGTCTCTCTTGTCTCTCTTGACTTCACCTCTTCGGTTCAAATTTTACATTCGTTTCAAGTGAGCAGTGTTGCTATAAATGGTGATTGAAGGAGCCCAAAAGCGCCCACTGACCTAATATAATTGACACTGTCCACCCGTCTCAAATCACGCAAAATGACGCCCAATCATGCCTCTTTGCATACGCTTAGCAACTTCAACGCATAGTAATATCTTACTCAGCGTTGCTACATTTCAAGTTCAGAATGCGGCTGCGCTCCGTCTTTATAATTGATTGAGCTGTGGAAGAGTTTACATTTACATTCAACCTTTCCCGCATTCTTCTATCAACG